>JACJUY010015042.1:5041-16336 GCA_014220935.1 Platorchestia sp. MABIK | reverse complement strand
TATCCGAGGATAGTAGTCTCGGAACGGGACCATCAAGTTCAGCGTTTCCCCATTTGTTTCCGCAGCTGGTTTAGCCTCCCGATCAGCTCGCTCATTGCCCGATACTCCCACATGTCCGGGCACCCAGCATAACATGACACTCTTACGTCTACTCGCAAAGTTTATTAACATTACGAGGATCTCAGCAATGAGCGCGTGTGTACTATTATACATTTGTGTGGCATCGATTACGCTTTTCGAGTCAACAAAAACAGTAAAAGAGCCACATGGGTACTCCTCACTCAATTTCAGCGCCTCCAACACACCGTACAGTTCCGCTGTGAGAATTGATGACTCTGGAAGCAGTTTCCTCGCACTAACCCTTTCTCCAGACACGGCAGCACATCCCACATCGTCTCCCGTTTTCGATCCATCAGTGTAGAACTTCACAGAGTTTGCGTGCTTGTCCAGTACATGGTCCATGAAAATTCCCTTCAGGATGTAGTCTGGCATGGATTCCTTCATGGATTACGGGATATGACACACCCGCCAAGATACCTACACACCCACACACATGCAGCAAGATGCACACAGACACACCCACACACATGCAGCGAGATGCACACAGAGACACACACACACACACGGACACAGGGAGCAACTCACAGCTTGGAGGTGGGGGAGGAGGAGGCGAGGCCTGTCCTGGAGCGCGACCTGTTGAGCTGCTCTGCCCGCCGCTCCGCTGCACACATCCCATCCTCAGTTAATTTACGCCTTAAACGCCTACACAGGTGTTACAGAGCACCAGCTAGTATGGAATTTAGGGCACGGGGATACTATGCGCAAGGTATGTTTGCAAGCAAAATCCCTACGCATGGAACAGTGAGTTGAGAAGGAAGGGTATAAAACAAGATAGAAGTTGCATAAGAAGAAAGTTGTAGCAGCTGGAAAATACAACAGTGAATTAAAAAAAATATGGTACATATTTATTGTAAATAAAAATTTTCTTATTTCAGCAAAAAAGAAAACCTACTCAACTCACAGCTCGGGACCCCACTTATTCTTCCTGAGAGCGCTAATTCCAACAGATGCAGTAGCCTAGCATGGCAAAGCAGAACACTACCCACGCAAATAAAATTTTAAAAAACATAAAAATAAAACGCCCAAACCCCCAAGAACAAACGCCCTAAGTAGCAAATTTTTGCCTCGTTTGATAGGCGTTTTAAGAGCGTGTATTTTTTATGGCAGCATTACTGCCTTGGGTCACACAACCGCCCACCTGCACTTTAAAACTGCCTTACTCGGCCGCCCCACACCTTCAAACTACCACACTCCGCCGCCCCACCTCACCCACCCGCACTTATAGGTTGCCGTCTTCGTCGCCCCACACCTTTAAACTACCACACTCCGCCGCCCCACCACACCCACCTGCACTCTTGGGCTGCCGCCGGCGCCGCCCCATGACGTCGAAGACCTGTCCGGTGTTGATGAGCTGGACAAGCTGGTCCATGACCTCGGTGTTGGTGTGGTCGTTGGTGACGTCCTGCAGGGCGCGCTGGCGCGTGTCGCGGTCCGCTCGCTCCACGCGCTCCTGTTCAGCGCGGGCCTGCGCCTCCTCGTCCCGCCGCCGCTTCTCCTCCCGCCGCGCCAGCTCGTCTTTGCAGCGCTGCACGGGGTTGTGAACGTCACTACGTGAATTCTGATCCGCAGTATATCAATTTTAAAATATTTTACCAGAAGAAACGGTGCAAGAAAAATCATTGTGGATCACTTTAGTAGAAAAGCCGGTGTAAGGTGAAGTAGAAAAACCGGTGCACAAAAATTACGTCACAAAATGAATTTTATGGCAATATATGAATTATGGGGTCCGTGGAAGAAAAATCACACACGTCACACCACGAATTTTACTTACGTTAATGCACGAATTTTGGTACTTGTGGTATAAACACTTTTGCACGCAATTACGCACGTTATTGAATGGTTCTTTAATTGTAGTATTGGAAGTGTGTTGAGAGCTTTGTTATTCCTGTAGAAAAGGAGATTTTATGTTATTGTTTTACAAAAAGGAGTTTTGTGTTCCTGCATGTTACTGCATTAATGATCAAATAATTGATGACTTAATGAATGAATTATTAATTAATTAATGGAACGCGATTAATTAAGAACTTAATGAATTAATTATAAATTAATGCTGCGCAATTAATTGATGACTTAATGAATGAATTATTAATTAATTAATGCAGCGCGATTAATTGATGACTTAATGAACGACTTATAAATTAATTAATGCAGCACGATTAATTGATGACTTAATGAATGACTTATTAATTAATTAATGCAGCGCGATTAATTGATGACTTAGTGAATGAATTATTAATTAATTAATTAATGGAGCGCGATTAATTGAGGACTTAATGAATTAATTATAAATTAATGCAGCGCGATTAATTGATGACTTAATGAATGAATTATTAATTAATTAATGCAGCGCGATTAATTGATGACTTAATGAATGAGTTTCATCTATTCTAAAATCATTTCGTTAATTAACCAAGTAGACTGTCGTTTGATTTGCAATTCCAATGAAAACAACAGAAAGTGCTCCAAAATAATGCATACACTCAGAACAATCACTGTAGGGGCCAGCCTTCAAGGCAAAATAAATGTTTGGAGTCAAGAATCAGCTGTTACTTGGACCACGAGATACATCGATGTTGGGGCCACTAGAAAACTTTATCCAACCTTAACACGTTGACTCCGGTTGTGCGGTTGCTTTCGGTCAGTTTGGTTAGGCTAGTAGAAGTTGTTTTGAGAAACCGGCTTTTCTGCTCTAATACATTTTTAACCTTTTTGAGAAGTGTAAAGAATACACTTGAACCTGCTACCTTTCACTCTAATATTCATTTCGGAAAAGGTAGCAAAATAGTTGAAATGGTATTTGCATATACCGGTACGTAAATGAGCAATTTACCCAGTGGTACACACATGCACCACTTCGTAGCCAAAGTGTTAAGCCCATTTAACGCGAACACAACTTCTACTTTATTACCAAACTGGATTTCTTCTCAAGTTTACTATGCTGAAACATCTAACCCTGTAAGCTAGAAAATAAATTTTCTGTGGCAGTTCAACGTATGCATGCATTTGATAAAGCATCCTGTTACCAGACCCGATCACAGTGCACTCAATTGCAACATTTACAAATTAGTTGTACATGTTCCTTCTTTTCTGAAGATGATGCCTTTCTCTCCATGATGCATATCTCCACACAAGCTGACCATGATGCCTTTCTCTCCATGATGCATATCTCCACACAAGCTGACCACGATGCCTTTCTCTCCATGATGCATATCTCTACACAAGCTGACCATGATGCCGTTCTCTCCATGATGCATATCTCTACACAAGCTATCCATGATGCCGTTCTCTCCATGATGCATATCTCCACACAAGCTGACCATGATGCCTTTCTCTCCATGATGCATATCTCTACACAAGCTGACCATGATGCCTTTCTCTCCATGATGCATATCTCCACACAAGCTGACCATGATGCCGTTCTCTCCATGATGCATATCTCCACACAAGCTGACCATGATGCCTTTCTCTCCATGATGCATATCTCCACACAAGCTGACCATGATGCCGTTCTCTCCATGATGCATATCTCTACACAACCTGACCATGATGCCTTTCTCTCCATTATGCATATCTCTACACAAGCTGACCATGATGCCTTTCTCTCCATGATGCATATCTCCACACAAGCTGACCATGATGCCTTTCTCTCCATGATGCATATCTCTACACAAGCTGACCATGATGCCGTTCTCTCCATGATGCATTTCTCTACACAAGCTGACCACGATGCCTTTCTCTCCATGATGCATATCTCTACACAAGCTGACCACGATGCCTTTCTCTCCATGATGCATATCTCCACACAAGCTGACCACGATGCCTTTCTCTCCATGATGCATATCTCCACACAAGCTGACCACGATGCCTTTCTCTCCATGATGCAATGTTTCTCCATGAAGAAACCAGTGTTTCTTCCTTTCTGAAGCACTGGTCAGCTAGAATCGAGTTTTTGAATTTCATTTCTTCAAATAACTACAATGTTAACACCTACCCTGCAACTAGATGATGGCAAGTAAAAATAAAAAAAATCATTCAATACGAATATATTAAAAACTGAAAAAGAAAAGCAAATCAAAGGAACCCATGACCAATTCAGCTCCTGGAAGAGAAACAGTATTTCAAGAAAATGTAAAGAGGCAGTTAATATTTGAGACGTCAAACACAATCATAGGAGTGGAGAGAAGCCTCACCTTGTAGAGAGCGATGAACTCATTGAAGTCCCTGAAGAAGTCCTCGAGTGCGTACTTGGACACCTCAAAAGTGAAGATCTCGGACACGGTCTTGTAGCATTTGAGCATCATCTCCAGGGACGTCTCCTGCAGCGACACCTCCCCGTCAGCCTTCTCGAAGAACTCCTCGAACGTCTCGCGGAACCTGCGGCATGGGCTGCTGTGAGTGACTCGTGCTGTTGGCTGCGGTGAATTCTCCTGTTTGTGTGGCAGGCTTTGTTTGTGCTTCATGCGTCAAATATTTCTATGGGAGATTTGTGTTGTAAAATTTATCTGTGCTTAATGCATTAAATACTTCAGGGAAAGTTTTGTGCGTCAAATATTTCTATGGGAGATTTGTGTTGTAAAATTTATCTGTGCTTAATGCATTAAATACTTCAGGGAAAGTTTTGTGCGTCAAATATTTCTATGGGAGATTTGTGTTGCAAAATTTATCTGTGCTTAATGCATTAAATACTTCAGGGAAAGTTTTGTGCGTCAAATATTTCTATGGGAGATTTGTGTTGCAAAATTTATCTGTGCTTAATGCATTAAATACTTCAGGGAAAGTTTTGTGCATCAAACATTTCTGTGCAATTTTTGTGCACCAAATACTTTTATGTCTGGTTTGATTGTCAAATACTTTAAAGATTGATTTATGCATCAAATACCTCTTGGAAAACTCTAGTGACACAGATGTGTTTCATGTGTTGCAATTCAGCAACTGGTAAGAGCACACATTAACTCACTGAAATATGCATCTGTTCCATTAATTCAGAACTGCACTCATCAATCGATGTTTCCATCAACCAACATACATCACCTGTCTTCGGGAACTGCACACATCAACACCCATACATCACCTGTCTTCAGGAACTGCACACATCACCTGTCTTCAGGAACTGCACACATCACCTGTCTTCAGGAACTGCACACGTCACCTGTCTTCAGGAACTGCACACGTCACCTGTCTTCAGGAACTACACACATCACCTGTTTTCAGGAACTACACACATCACCTGTCTTCAGGAAATACACACATCACCTGTTTTCAGGAACTACACACATCACCTGTCTTCAGGAACTACACACATCACCTGTTTTCAGGAACTACACACATCACCTGTCTTTAGGAACTACACACATCACCTGTCTTCCGGAACCACACACATCACCTGTCTTCAGGAACCACACACATCACCTGTCTTCAGGAACTACACACGTCACCTGTCTTCAGGATCCTGCTTGTGGTGCCTCTGAAGATCATTGCCGATGTTGTTGATCTCTTTCTTCATCTTAGCGAGGTTAGCTTTCACCTGGTCTACGTTGACTCTCTCAGCCGCTGCAAAGTGCAGCAAGCCATCTTCAAAGTCGGCAGACTCAGACTCTTCTTTCAACATGGTCTCTGCCAAGTAGTGCATCAGCGTCAGGCCATCAGAATCCTTCGTGTTGTTCAGCTTGGGTAAAAAGCTGATATCAAAACCAAGCGTGTCCGCGTTCCGGGAGCCCGTGTTCAGTACGTTGCCAAACTCCAAAATGTACGACAACACACGCTCAAATTTTTTGGAGTTCATGAGCTCTTCGAGAGCAGCCCGGGTGTTGACGATGTCCCTTCGGACGTCTTCCAGCATCTGCGGGTACTCGACCTTGAATGCCATGTTCCGTAGTATGGGCACGAACTTCTTAATTTTTCCAACAGTGTGCAAAAATAGCTCACCCTCTGCCAGGTCCTCAGGGTCTTCATCAAGAGCAACAACCTTATTGATGACATCATGGTCAGGCAAGGAAGATATCAATGTCTGCAGAGAAGCAGAGTCCAAATTTCCAGACGAGTCTAGACACAAAACCCGCTCGTCACATCTCAATATGGCCAGACGGATCTCTTCCAGCGACAGGTGCTTGTACTGACCCCTCAGGGCTATAGACAAGTTTTGGTTTGTTTTGGTATCCAGAACTCTGAGTTCCTTCTCTTTTTTGACGGACTTTTCAGGTCCCTCTACAGACTTCTTCTTGACCTGCTTCACAGCGAAATTGTGGCCGAGGGTCTCGAGCACCTGCTTCTTGATGTTTGGTTCTTTTTTGTTTAGCCTCACCCAGACGCTCTTTTCACTCATCTTCTGAGGAGTGACTTTGTTCCACTGCAGGCGCTTGGTTTGTGCCTCGGGCTTGATGCTGGCCCGACGCAGGGTCATGCCGTGGGGCAGTTGCGCCGCAGCTGCTGCGCCTGGACCAGGTAGTCTGGGGCCCCCAGGCGGGGGTGGGGGACCTCTAGGGCCCCCTGGAGGAGGGGGAGGACGAGGGCCACCTGGCATGGGAGGCGGAGGAGGACCGCCTCCAGGCATAGGAGGAGGCGGGGGGCCTTTGAAGCCTCCTGGTGGTAGAGGAGGCGGTGGAGGGCCTCCTGGAGGAAGAGGAGGTGGAGGGGGACCACCACCCCCTGGAAGTGGAGGTGGAGGAGGAGCCTTTCCACGCCCAATAGCCTCACTGAGACCAGGAACCACCATGAGCCCTCCTTTCTTGCCAGGGTCGCCGGTGTTTCCAAACTTGTGCAGCTCTTCTATTTTGGCGCGACTTTGGGCGAGCTCAGCTTCCAGTTTGTGCTTCTCAGTGAGGGCTTCATCCAGCTGCTTCTGGTACTCCTGTGCCATGGTCTTGCCTTTGTCCTGGCTCTCCTTCTTGAGCTGTTCTACCAGGTGCTCAACCTTCACGTCAAAACGCTTGGTGGACCTGAAATCAGGGTCGCAACCGTCGCGGTGCAGCACGATTTGGGTCACGCACTCCTCGATGAGACGGTAGTATGAACTTCTTACGCCCTCTTCGTCGCGGATGAACGCCAGATGCTGCAGTATGGACAACAGCTGCATCTCGCAATCCGAGTCCTGCACTTGGTTGCGCACGATCTCAAAGCAGCGGCCAACATCTTCTATTTCTTCAACGTGGTTGAAGAAGCGGTCTTGCCAGTCCTCGAAATCTTCCGTCCTGTACTTGTAGAACACTTCAAGCTGTTTCTTGATGTCAATGTGGTCGCTTGTGTCTAGGATCTCAAGCACATCTTGAAGACCAGTCCTCATGAACTCATTCCTCAAGTGTATTCTAAAGTCGAGGTTATCGTCAGGGACGAAATTGATGAGCGAATTCACGAGACAGAGACAGTTGAGCTTGAGAGCGTCACTGTTCTGCAGAGCAAGACCCAAGATGATGGGGCTAAACCTGTCCTGTTTTTTGAAGTCAGCCACAACAGTAATGGCCCCAAGGACCTCGCTGTGGCCCTCGAGACCATGCTCCTGCCACATGGGCAAACTGAAGGAGCACATGAGCTTCACGACCTCAAGCATGATGGCAGGTTTGCTGGGGTTGAGGGAGTGGGCCAGCACCGTGAATGCTTCCTTGTGGGAGAAGAACGCCTTGATGCCAATTATGTTGTTGCAGATCTCACGCAGGCACTTGATGGCTTCGTGCTGTATTTGGTCCCACTGGCGCTGGCTGCCGCTGTGAGCAATAGTTGGGGTTAGCATGGGTGGAGAGATATGCATCGTGGTCAGTTTGTGTAGAAAATTATGTCATAGTCAATTTCTATAGAGGAATGGATTGGGGTCACCTTGTGTGGAGAGGAATGAATCGTGCTTGGCTAGTGTGAAGAGAAGTGGTAAGCTTAAATTAGACTAAATGCTAGTTTAAGGCGCCCTAACCCCAACAAAGGCGGTTTAAAGAGAGGAAGGAGGCAATACTATTTAGTATGGGCTTGAGGAAATGCAGAATTTATGCAATATGTGCAGAGAAACAATGAAGTTAGAGAAACAATAAAAAATTCATGAAACAAGATAAAAGTTGAAGAAGAAAGTAATAGGAGCTGAAAAACAGGACAACCGTGAACCAAAAAAATTTAATTCTTAAAAATAAAAATTTTAGTCTAATAAAAGAAAGACCTAACTAACCACAAGCTTGAGACCTTACATCTTCCCCCCTCCTCAAAGCATTAAAACCCATAGATACAATAGTTGCAGTCTCTTGAATGGTGTTTTAAAAAAATTTTGAGTTTGATTTGCACCAAGAAGTTTAATTCAGTAAGTTGTCTATTAATGACAAAGATTAAGTACCACATGCCATGATGAATAAAGTTAATTTCTCTCTAATAACCAGTATGCCGCACTCGTTCTTAAAGGAGGGGTTCCCAACCTGGGGTGCTCGTGAGATTCGTGAGATGGCTCTAGAGGTGCAAAACGATATTCTATCAAGTGGTGCAGGAAAAGTCCAGGTATATAATAGGATATTGGCTACATGTTGACATTTCAATTTCAGGGGTACGAGAAAAGTCCAAGTAAATAATAGGATATTGGCTACATGTTCACATATTTGCCTCACCTCCTGTAGCACTCGTTAAGGATGCTCAGTAGTCGCTTGAGGCCGTTCTGAGCAAAGTCAGACAGGAACTGGATTTTGTTGCTGCGTAGCGACACCTGCACAGCACAAGGAGGGTAAAGCGGGGCTGTTAGTCTACTGGAATGAGCTCTGCTTTGTTTACTGGACTGTGGTAGATGCTCTAAAAATTATGGACAGTTTACTGCAGTCAATGAGCTGCAAAAATGTTGCAAAGTTCAACACAGTTCATAAAACATATGCAAAAATCTCACAAAGTTCAACTCAGTTTAGAGCAAATGGGATGCAGAAATGCAGCCAAGTTCACCGCAGTTCAAAGCAAATGGGACACAAAAGGTGTCGTGAAGTTCATTTAATTTCAAAGCAAATGGAGTGCAAAACTGGAGAAAAGATCACAGCTCAAAAAAATTATGCAAAAAATGTTGGGCGGTTTGCCACAGTGCAAAAAACTGAACTTGAACAATAATATTTGTTAGAACGAACACTGGCAAATATTTATTTGAATTCGAAACTCATTCAAACAAAAATGAAGCAGATAGAAGAATTACCGGGAAACTACAGATTCAAGATGAATTAGACATTACACTCAAGCTCATGAATTCAAAACAAACGCACAATATAATTAGTTCTACATAAACAAGCAAGTGCTACATGCCCAGTAGACAGCACTGGAAATCAGATCCAGGAGCCCAATAAGGCATAGTTCTAATTAAGAGAAATGCAGGTACAGCCATATGACTTCATGAGCATTACAATAGACACAGCAGAGAACTGTTAACACACAGCGGCGGACTGCAAAACACAGCGGGGTTCTGTAACACACAGCGTAGGAAACGCTAACACACAGGAGGGATTACAACACACAAACACCCCACAGCAGCACGCAACACACAAACACCCCCACACACCTGTAGGGACTCCAGCGTGCGGAGGATGTTCTTCGGGCTGAGGTCATCACGCTCGAGGTAGTCTATGTAATCTCCGGGCGTCTCAAACTTGCTCTGGCCTGGCGTTGAGATCTGGAAAATGTTTCAGCTTTAAATGAAGTATGTAAAGTGAGATACAATTCTTCATGCTCATGATGGCCTGGCATTGAGATCTGTAAAACGTTTCAGTTTTAAAAATTCATTGATCAATTCTTGCTCATGATGGGAAATACTGCTGCACATGATCATTCTTTTATTGAATGGTGAATAGTACGCAGTCTTTGATGGAACTGCAAACCTGAACTGTGGATAACAGCAAAATATCGATGGTGAGAAGTGCAGTGCCTTCAAGATATCTTCATGACTATTTCAGTCATAAAACCATACAAAAGAAGACTTTCAAAATATTTTTAACGCTCTATGGCTGAAGATCAGTTGTGCAACTGAGATACGGTTGAGGAAACAAAGTTAAGTCATTTCTATAGAAGAAATTGCACCTCTGGTTTGACTAGCCAATAGAACGGCTTTATTTCAAACCAACTTTATGACGTCACCATTGTGACATGTCATTAGGCCAATAGTGGTGCCAGATTTGGGGCTAGCAGTGTTGTCAGACGCAATTTGAGCGCTGCTATTTGTTCATTGCCATGATGTCAGCATTGCCACACAGTCAACAAAAAAAGACTGGTTTTACCCTAAGTTGTTTCTTCTACCACGAAGCGATATGAAAGGTTCACAAGTAGTTAACAGAATGTGTTGTGTCAACAGCCAAAAAGCATGAGCAACTAATCGTCACACACTCCCTCTACCTGATCTGACCCAGCTGTCTTAAGGGAAGAGCAAGTTCACACAATCTCTGCAGTAAAACTAGCTGCTTTTATATGCTAATAAGTTTATGAAACACTAAAGAATTCTCAAAAAGAGTAATTTCATAAAATTCCTTTCTCTTTCTAATTTCCTGAAATTTCCTTGGAAGTGCACTCAGTCACTGAACCTAAACCACAGTAACCATTTAAGGATAATTTATGCATTTTTAATTCAGCTGAACTGCAAGGTAGCAGTGACACTACATTAAAAAAAAAATTCCCAATGTTTTAATAGATTATTTCTTGTTTCTGCTCATTCCTACTCCCACCCTGTAAACTGGACACCTCAACACTACATACTCTACTTGCACATTGAACCCAAATTTTTTCAGAAGTGAAATTTATTTTATACCAACTGGACTTCAATCACATGTTATCCCAACACAAAGCCAAGAAATAACAAAAAATGACACGCTCTCTAATGGTTATCTTAAATTCTTGCAAAAGAATTGCAGCTTCAACTAAAAAAAAAGTTAACATTTTTCACACTTGAAAGAAGAATAAAAAATCTTACTTTGTTGTTGTTTTTGAGCATGAGCTTCATCTTGTCAATAGGCATGGTGAGCATGTTGTTGGTGTCCATGATGTTCATCTCGGCGATCATCTCCTTGAACTTTGCCTTGATCTGAAATTGAGAAATAATTGTAAATGACTGCTTATGCACAGAATAACTTCCCCCACATCAAGAAGCTCCAAGGCAAATGAGAAATAAGTTGTAGAGGACTATTTGTGCATTAAAAAACTTCCCCCACATCAAGAAACTCCAAGGTAAATGAGAAATAAGTAACACTTAGACCC
>JACJUY010015041.1:2770-14647 GCA_014220935.1 Platorchestia sp. MABIK | reverse complement strand
ATGTACAAGTTGCGTTCAAAGCATGTCCCGATCATGTACAAGTTGCGTTCAAAGCATGTCCCGATCATGTTCAAGTTGAGTTCAAAGCATGTCCCGATCATGTACAAGTTGCGTTCAAAGCATGTCCCGATCATGTTCAAGTTGAGTTCAAAGCATACCAGCGTCTCCGGTGTTCGAGAATTCCTTTGCACTTTGACATATGAACTTTTGAACAATTATTCCATTATATTTGTGATTATAAATTGCTTCTCTCTCTCTCTGACAGCTGAACTTGAGAGCAATCATTCCGTCATACTTGCAATTAAGAACTGCTTGCAACTCTGATCAGAGTATCGGTAAGGAAATTTGACAGAAGCTTGAATTCTGTACATTGTAACTATTTCACGACCATCCATTTCATTCGTTCGTAGAGTATTGTGATCGTATAAACATGTTAGGAAGTGATTTCATTGCTTTTGAGTAACCAAACTATTCACTATAGTCAAGTTGCTACTATGAAAAAGTTATCTGTGATCGAAAACATTGAGAGTCACAATGAAAAATTCACGAGTTTTACAAAGTATATTTGAGTTTTACAATGTACGAATGGAAAAAAGAGACATAAAATCTACGGAATTTAAAACACGCATTTAACTTACTCTTTGACCCGGGAAGGAGCGTCGGGAAGAATGTGTAAAAATCTACGGAGTTTAAAACACGCATTTAACTTACTCTTTGCAACCTGAATTAACAGTATCGTCACTGACTGTAAAAAATCTACGGAATTTCGAACACATGTTTAACTTTCTCGTTAACCTGTGATTCAACTGTATCGTATAAAAATTTTAAAAAATCTAAGGAGCTTAACACAAATATTCAAGACACAGTTTCCTCATATATGATATTAACTCTTTTCTAAGACACAATACTCTTAAAGAGATTATAAAGAGTTCTCGAAATCCCCATTTAATACAAATACAAAACAATGTCAATGAGCGAAAAATGAAAGTGCTGAACCATAACCGGCTTATCAGTTTTTTATAGATAAGCGTAAGCTTTTGCGTCACATTGAATTTTCCCATCTAAAGTATTTCTTTATTTCACATCAATCTTCTTCACCCATTAACCAAACAAGTAATGTTAAACTGAAAGTTAAAATTCAACTTCAATGATACCTGGTTTAACTCTCAACTTTTAAATGAACGAACATTAATGGAAATAACTCATCAACATATTTCACTAAGGTAAGTTTAAAGATACTGTTTTCAGCCTCTGTTGAGTCGCTAGGCATTCAGTTTAAGTCCTTTGCTTGAGCGTTTATATGTAAATATGTAATGACCTCTCGTGTCCGAATAAGTAAATTTTCATTATTTTCAAATAGACTTATCAAAAAGATTTACACGCACGAAATTGTGGCACACTCTGCTAGATGTAGCCAAGTTGTTCTTCTTATTTACTTGATCTGGTAAAAAAATTGGATTTGCTGTATATTAAAGTACATTCTGTACATGAAGGCAAACGTGTGTCACGTTTGAATTAGACTCAGTGTTGTATCGACGACTGTCCAGGTAGGGTGTGTGGACTACCGCTCCCAAATAACATTGAAAACTGATATAAAGCAAGTATCGTAGAGGAGTGATAATCCCTCATAAAATAAGTAAGTAACTAGTTTAGGTTTGATTGTATTTGTATTTACAAAATCCCTCTGTTTTTCTGCTGCGCAGAGAAAAATATCCGCCCTCGTCAGTGCCTGAAAGCGCACTGAGCTGTGAGAACCCGACAGCCACTTATATCGATTTTGTCGAGTAAAAATGCAATGGTTAATTTAACGATTTTCAACCATTTCTAAATGAAAAGCCTTTCTCACATTTTCTTCTACTCATATATAATTCACATTCTTATAGCACACTCATGAATGTCGAAAAAATGAAACAGAGAAATCGAATTTTCGAGGTGAGAAGCTTATACATGGCCAAAAAATTCAGCGTTTACGGAATGCTTTTTGTGTCACTTCCTCTTATTTGCTCTCCTATTAATGGCATCTAAAACTGTGCAAAAGTCTTAACTTTTGCGATTTTTCACGCTAGATGACCGAAGTGTATTTCTTTCATCGTTATTAAATATCCCGTTTTACTCAAAGAATTCCACCATAACCAATGAATTAAGAAAATTGAGTTTGCGCATTGAAAATTATTCTAAATTTCATTTTGAAAAACACAATTCAATCTTACACCTCATCAGCATCAACATGATTTTCTTGAAGAAGGGTTTGCTAACAAGAGAAACCTTCTTTCTCAAGTGGCTATCAAAAAACTAGTTCATGACATCCTAGCTCAAACAATCCTCAGTTTCAGTGTAAATTTCTTGAATAATAGTTCACTAAAAATAGAAATCTTCTTTCTCAACTGGTAATCAAAATACTTGTTCATGGCTTCCTAGCTCAAACATTCCTCAGTTTCAGTTTAAATTTCTTGAATCACAGTTCACTAAAAATAGGAACCTTCTTTCTCAACTGGTGATCAAAAAACTGGATCATGAAATCCTTGCTCAAACATTTTACTCAGCTTCAGTATATATTTTTTGAAAAGTTCATTAAATAATAGTAGTTCACTAAGAATAGAAGCCTTCTTTCTCAACTGGTAATCAAAAAACTAGTAGATCACATCCTATCTAAAAACTTTTATTGAAATTTTTTACTCGCAGAACTTCACACAAAACCCGAACACTGGGTTTCTCGAGAACGTTGATGGCAATCAAAAAAAATCAAGAATAACAATCAAAAAACTAGTTCATGATATTCTCCCTAAAACTTTTCATTTAAATTTTACACTGACGGAACTTCACACTGAGCTATGTAGCACACTGGGCTTCTCGAGACCGTTGATCAACCCGCCCTGACATGCTTGGCTTTCAGTCTCGTCTCAATACCTCGAAAATGAACTTTGAAGAGCGGATTTTATTGAGCACTTGAGCCAAAATACAACAGTCACATTCGTCAAATTGAGGCGCAAGATTCGAAATCGCTAGGCGAAAATAGTTTTCATCATTAATTTCGGTAGTGTCTGTCCGAGGCTATTTTCTTGGAGCTTTGATTGTTGTTCGTCTACTTGTAGCTTGTAGATTGAAGTTAATCATCTTGGAGTTCTGATGGTTGTTTGTCTCCTTGGAGCTTTATTTGAATAGAATGCATACATTAATTAGAAATTCATTAATTAATCAAGGTTAGCAAAGAAATAAAAAATAATAACGTAAGAAAATTAACATTCAATGAATTAATGGAATTGAAAATGAAATGCAGAATAAATCTTTGATGCATTTTTCACTTGAATGACAAATAGCCAGAAAAATTAAAGACAACCTAAGAAAATGTCTGAGAATTTGAAAAAAATGTAATTAGAACTACAGAAATTAAGTAAAAGAGACTTAAAAATTGGACTATTCCACAATGCATTCAAAATTTGAGCATGGAAAAGCAAAAATACTACAAACACGCATTGTGCACGACAAAATGTTTGAGTGTCAAAATTCACGAATTAAAGAGTTATTTTGACGTTGTTCTTCTTGCTGCCTCTACTTTTATTCCTGATTTCTGGGGGCGTTATAAAATTGTAAATTTAATGATTAATGCACGAAGTGTACCGTAAAGGCTTGCACCGAACAAATCTGTTCTTAAGTGCCTTATGAACTTTGATGCTCGCATGTAAAAAAGGATGGTCTGAATAATTTAGAAACAAAATTATGGCAAAGCAGCAATCTCAAGTATCAAGAATAAAACAGTTATCACAAGTTCCAAAACTAACGCATATCAAATTATGAGAAAATATAATTAGAACGAATGCACGAAGTTCGCACGTGGTAATACTCCTCAGATATTTATTGCACACAAGTCAATAGTTTCAAAAGCGGGAAAAGGACTAAAACTAGATCGGATAAGACGCAAAATGGCGGCGAGAAAATCAGTCCCGACCTGCTGGCTCGGAGCTCGTTAATTATTTCCGATATATTTTGCCGTTCGCTGCAATGCGACACTTGGTTTTTTATCGCGCGAGAGATGCAGAGAATGAGCGGATCCGGATCTCTGCCAAAACTTGTGCCGTGCCAAAATGTGTGTCTTGCCACAATTTGTGTCGCATCAATTGCAGGGTGCAAGTGCCGACGAGGAATTGAGTGTCGTGGTTTTCATGATGTGAGTCGTCTTCGTCTCTGCCGCTGAATTTCAAAAGATGAACAGAGACTTAAACTAACTCTTTGGGAGATCTTAAGGGTGATCTATTTTTCGTTTTGCATGCATTATTTTATAATGTTAATATTAAAAGTGATAACTGTTAATCAACGATGTATCTTTATCTATTCGGTCGTGTGTAAAAACACTACAAATATTATCACAGTCATTGAAACATTTCTACAATATTGTAAAAAGTTCCCAATACAAAAATGTCAGAACCAGTGACAATAACAGGGCAGAAACTGTGACAGAATTTGTGCTTCGAGATGTTGATATGATTGAGTTCTGTAAGAAAGTATACTTTTAAAGCAGCAATTATTAATACGACAACCCTTACCCACAGCATCTATTGAAAAAGTATGGGCAATTTTGGAGGAAGGCAACGATCTATTTTCATCTTGTTTTTTAACGAAACCACACAATTTTGTTAAATTTTAAACATAACGGACAGCTCTATTCAGATCTGTTGCAGTCAACAAAGCAATGTAATTCAAGTTTTTTCCAGCCTGTGAAGCGCATGCAGCAGCATTGATGTCGTGAATAAAACCCTCCAAATTAGCAGCTCGCAATTCCAACTCTTTTTAGCACAATTAATTGTCCCAAATCAGAACAAAAAAATTCATTTTAAAACGATAGATGCTATTCTCGCTAGAGCCCTTGCAAATAGAGAAAATTGACTCCTAAGAAGTTTAAACGGTCACGAAATAACGCAGCAGCTAAGTGATTTTTTCTGCGCAGCTTGTAGATTAATTTTTCATTGAATCATAAAAATGAGGCATTGACAAGGGCCACCAACTTAATTGCCAGTTAAATTTTTCTGCAGTTTCTCAGAGTCAACATTGAAAGCCAAACTTGTGGTAGTTTTGGAATGTATTTTGTCATTTTTATAGTCAGGATTCTTAGCTGTACCATTATTTTTTACGTTTTCATTGCTGTGTAATAACATTGCTGCTGTTTAGATCCATCACTGTCTCACTATCAATGTAATAACTAACTAAACTATTGTAGCATAGATGCCATATCCATATGGATCGTCCTTAGACCTGTCTTTATTTATTAAAATTTATTTAACGAGTATTATATAATCATTATAGTGATGTCATTAATTTCTCAGGTGCTGGTGCAACAGTTGTAGCATAAAAGTTATCACGAGAACGCTGCCACACCCGGTGATTTGCTTCTTAATGTAGCAAGAATTATCGAAAAACGATGTGTACACCACCGAGCTTGCGTGAAATTATAAAATACTCAAAAAATTTGGCGTGTCACATAATTGCAGCTGGAGTTCAGTCATAATGATGCAAACTTGTCGAATTTAAACAAATACTGACTAAAATTTTACCAATATTGCTGGAAAATTACCTCGTAAGCATTCACTATTAAATTAAAATATTGTTATAGCTTTTAATCTTATTCTTCACGCCTAAATGTTGAAATAGCTCTAAATTTTATTTTCACCTATAAAACTAAACGTAGCACATCAACAATAGTTGTGTGACCATGACTCATTTCACCTCAGACAGAATTACTTGAACAGATACATGCAGAAATAATTAAGACGGATGAGGGACAGCACTGAGACAGTATTGACATTCTTTCCCAGAATTCAAGGTTCAACAGAGCAAGAGGTAAGCACGGGATGACCAGAGGCTTGAAGAGCTGGTAGGTCTGCGTTATTGGAAAGTCAGTCTCTTCAACACGAAATTATCAGTTAACTCAATAATTCACAGCTCCACGATACTGCAGTCATTCTGCTGCCAGGGTAAAGCTCGTAAATGGAACATTTGAACAAGAATTTCTTGGTAACGGTCAGGTTTCTAAGTTCGTGCTCATGGAATGCCAGAAGGAGAACCTCCGTTTCTAAGCAATCAACTGGTGAAAAAAAAGGATTTTTTGACATCTTGTACTGAGTCAATGAATTTTGGAGTTACTTTGTTCAATATTTTGTCTTGGAGTTGTTTGGGTACAAATTTGTTAAAGCAATTCTCCTCACTGTTTTTGCATTCGGCTCAAAATCGAAGCTTGCAAACACTTTCGTTTAAACTTGTATGCTTCAAGAGAGAAACTATTTCATCCGTTGACACAATTCCAATTTTGGGAATTTGAAAAGCTTTAAACTGAAATTTCTTTCCTGATGAATGTAAATCTGAAAATTGTCTAATCTTCTCAAAAAAATTAAAGCAGTTCATGTTTGACGTAATTGTAGAGAAGCACAAGCCATTTTAAGTGAAACAAAAATTGAAACATTTTGATCGCAAACGCTTTGTTCCTTGCATTGCTGCGCTGATGTAAAATGCTGCTGAGAATTTCTTCACAACCATAAAATGATTTTGAAGATTTCATAAAACTACAAGTTAAACACATCTCACGCTGTACAAAAGTCAATAATTCGCAACGCAATTTCCCATGGAAATTGCGTTGTTTCACTTCATTTAAGTTCAAATTTTCACACGTGATTTATTTGTAAAATAATATATAAGAAATAAACATATGCGTTATTTACGTCAATGTCGTTTTATCAATGTCAGGTAAGCGCACTGCAATAGGTCAATGTTTGAGGATTTCGTTAATTGATAAGATCTATCCCAACCTAACAAATTCCAATATTAATCTAACCAACACGAACTCAAAATAAACCTTGTTTCTTAACTCTATGTCCAAAAATTAAGGCAAAAACAAATAATGAAGTCAAACGAATGTATAGGTGCGGGCTTAGAGCGTCATTTTTACATACGTTTTCTTTGTCGTTCCGTAATTTTTCCTGAAATTATTTTGAATATAATTATTTTCAAGATAGGTGCACCAGCAATTCATTGAAATGTTTTGAATACTTTAAAATTCATCATCAGTCAAACATTTGAACCAACTCCGCTATATATTCATGACTTTTCACAACTTTTAGCTTTTCCTTTACGCCAACGTTGTGTGAAATTGTAAAAATTCTACTGACGGTTTGAATAAAAGTTGTGTGATTCTTAGCTATGTTCGTCGGTCTTTTTACTTGATTCGTTCCTTCACTTTGTAAAGTCGAGTATAGGTAATACAGGAGACCTAGTGGTACAGTTAAGGGTAAAAATCTGTTTGAAAAGTTCTTTCATTTCGTCAAGGAATTTTACGATGTAGAGTTATAAATCAATTAGCGATACAACGGTCTAACTCTAACGCCTTTTGCTTTACTTCTATGAGTTAGATAAATGAAATTTTAGTTCAAGGATTTTGTGAAAATCAAGATATTAACTTTCCTTTTTCTTTTTTATGTTTTGGCACCATTTCGTTTCTGTTCCTTCATATTTTATGTATAAAGTGTTTCTTATAGCATTGTGCAACAGCTCTGAGTCGTTTCTGACTCTACGAAATCTTCTGCGCCATTATCATTTTTGTATATAATCAGATAACGTTTTTTGTCATCTGGTAAATTAATGCCCCAAGCTGGTTACTAGGCGATTGATTTGGATACCTGAAACTAGTTTTTTTTTGTATTTTTTAGATACAAAATCATTCACTTCCGCTCACAATACTTTTAACAATATCAACCACTCCTGCGAAGCGGAAGCCTCCGCTCTTATATAAATGTAAAAAGAGACTATACTCCAAGGCATTTCTCAGTAGTGTTTACAATATTTATCAGCTTTCAGTCTTCCTGTCTGGCGAAAAATATCCAAGGGAATGAATTTTTTTCTTAGTTTTTTTAATCAAATAATTAACCGCTGCAATTGGGCCATTTTTGTGTGACGAAACATTTAAAACCCAATATGTTTGAATTACATTTTGCATTTCACATTTTTTCTAGAAATCACTGTGTCTTCTATTACAAAACAGGGGCAAGCAATTACTTCATGACGGTCGCACTCTATTGAAAATTATAAATGAAGGTTTCAAATTTCGTGAAAGTGAAATGAAAATTGAATTTACTTCTATAGTAAAATGAAACCAATTTTATGATTCTATTTGTGGCAGGTCAAAGCTGATGTCAGATCATTCATTAACGTGTTCACATTTCCTTTGTTGTTTGTTCGTTGTTAAATCGCTTGGAAATTAGTGGCGTAATGTCGTATAACTCGGATGTACACATGATGATATTATTTATGTAACTTGCGTACGGTATCGCAGCCTCTTAGATAAATCTCTCGCGTAAACTCAAGTAATTTCATTTTACGTATTTATGTCTTATGCACTTTGTGCTCCAGCAACCGACACCTTCGAATAAAACGAGGTAGTTGATTGTTGACTGAGAAATGGCGTGTGATTTGAGTTGTGTACTTCAGGAATTATTTCTCATGCACAGAAATTTCTGAAACGACATGATGAGCCTCAGTCACTGTTATAGATATTAGTATACTTATTGTGACCAATTCTTCTCTTTACTCTTTACCTCGTTTCGTGTTTTTTCAAATGTGATACGAGCTAAAATAATATAGTTGCACTGCTTTGCTCTCAGTTTATTCAACCACTAGTATAGATATTACAGTAATAACTACTGTGGTTTTTCCCTAGATTAGATTTTAGGCTCGTTGTATTAAAAACAAGTTTACAAAATTTTTCAACTTTTAAATCAATTTTCAGAAAATTTACTGTTTATTTTTCTTCGCAAATTTAACGATAAACATCCAACAAGAAGCAAAAACTTCGATTCCAACTCCTTAATGGACACTACAGAAAATATAATTAGCTTAGAAAATACGTTGTTGCTAAAACGAATATCAGCAATTAGTTTCTACAGAGTATATCTAATATAAAGGAACAATCAAATATCAAGTAAATGCCTAGCCATATTTAGGCCCTAAATATTTCATTTTGTGCTATGTGAGTCATGGATTATCGAGGCTGTTCATTGGACATCCTCTCGTGAATGCCTTTGAATTAAAAGGCCGCATCTCACATAAACTTATTTCTTCATTTCCTAGAAAACAGGAAACAATAAATAAATTTTAATTAAATTTCCCAATGCTGCACTACACAAAAATTATCAAAAACCTCTCGCACGCTTAAATCTCGCACGGTCATATTCACTATGCATTACTTTCGAAGAGTCAAACATTCATCACAGAAGAGACCACTCGAGGCACTCGAAATAATGACATCTCTGATGCTGCCGGCCAGCGCCGGGCTTCCTTATTTCAAGGAAGCGCGGGAACAGCATCATTTAATTATGCTCGACGACGCTCCAGAAGCTGTCGCGCAAGCCGTGTTCTCATCTCGACTCAATATCTAGGCACTGATTGCCTAGAGACTCAATATCTAGGCACTGATTGCCTAGTAGCAAATCGATGTGAACGTTCCGATTACATGACGGAGGAACGGCCGCATCGCGAACCGAGCAAGCCTTGGGATTGGACTCGTGTGATGGGCAACCTTGTAATCGCCTCTGGACATGATGAGCAAAAACTTGCTCCTGTAGCTGTCTGTGTTTGCATCTCGTGAAGCGACTGCCTACCTGTTGTTGGTTTTAGTCGTGAGAAATCAAAGCACGAGTCGTGTGAGATAAAGTTTAATGCATCGATTTTATGTAAAAGGATAGAGTGTTGAGAAAATTAGAAAGCCTGGATTTTCATCGCTGCCAACAGGGATCGTATGGAGATTCATTTTATTCTATGAACGACCTCTTCATTTAAAGCATGGAGTTGCTCTCGTTGTAGCAAAAATTATGCTGCCGATACGGGTACGGTTGTACGAGTTGAGCATAAAAAATGTAGATAAAGCTGACATAAGAAATAGATGAAACTGTTGTGAATAAAGCTGACTTCGTGGAACTGATACACCAAGAACTCCAATACTCCCTGCCCCTAACGAACCTCGTTTGTCTCGCTGTTGGCTTCAATGCAGAGTAGCTCTTACTTCTAGAATTGCATTTATCTTCAGAAGCATGTATTTATTCGTTTACTAGAAATCGTAAATGAAAAAATTTTTGTTCAATTTGTATTTGATCTGCTGAGCTGAGTTTATTTCAACCTCTTTATTTTAGCAGACGTTAAAGATTGTTTGCCGCAAACAATACGTGGCAACATGACATGTGTGTTAAATTCAGGATTTTACCGCCAATCAGAGTTCTCAACACGGACTCTTGATGAGCTGGAAATATTTATTTCACATCTCATGCAGTTCTCTTTCATCGATTTCCGGGTTTTTCAGATTTGTATTTCATTTAGATATAAGTTTTACTAGTTTGAAGAATAAAACTCGGAAAATTCATGCACTGCTTTCACTTGAGGAGGTCTGTTGTGAGTCGCGTAAACTACCCTTTTGAATTTAAAACAAGTTACGTTATATTAAAAGAAGTCAAGAAGAACTAATAAAGGAAAAGTACCGTAGCAAGAAACAATGTTTTTAATGAGGAAATTGTCAAACCGCAACAAATTCAACATACCTATTATTTCGATATTTGTTAGAATGTGGTAAAACTTGAAAACACCAATAAAACTTACAAATTACGGGCACAAGTAAAAATTTTGTCGATACGAAATGTTCAGACTTAGTACGAACTTGAGATTGAATCCAAGATACCTACTTAACAGCTATTAAGACTTTAGAAAACATCAAGGAAGACATTACCACCTCCATCCAATGCATGTATTTTGGTAACCGCAGAGAAAGCGCAACTCATTCAGAAGTAAAATACGAGCAGGAATAAATACTCACACCGCAGCACTTTATGAGCAGGAGACGAAGCATTAATTTACGCGTAAGAACCATTTAAAACAGGAACCCTTATAAAAATTTCATTTAAACTTCTCCTTGCCGCCATCCACGCAAAAATTATCAAATGCCTCTCGTGCGTTTACCTCGCACACGGTCAAACTCGATTCACGGAAGCGCACCTCATCCAGAAGTGAAATGCGAGCAGAGATAAATAGCCAGACCACAGCACTCTTTAAGCAGGCGACGAAACGTTAACTTAAGCGTAAGAAACTAAGCTTAAAATTAACCGTTAATAAGGCAGGTGCATTAGAAAGGTTCTTTAACGTACTATCTCTGAACGGCTGAGAAGTTTCTCTTGAATTTGAGTGTAAGACGCTTCGCTTAAAATAAGCCGTTGAGGAAGACAGGTACATTAAAAAGGTTCGAGGTCAAGTTCAGAATGGATTCCCTCTTGCGCTTTTTAGTGGTTGTGGCGCTATTTAGTGGTTGCTCGTCGTAGCCGTGTGGTTAAAGTATCTGCCCTTCCGTGAAGGTGTCGAGATTTCGAAACCTGGCGCTTTGTGGCGATTTTCTCCGTTGGGTATAGGGAAACACTGACAGCACAATACCCCACTCTACCAAGGTGTCTGAAATGGGTACCGGTCTTGACCAAGTGAAACCGTCATGGTGTCCTGGCGATAGTTATAAGGCACTTGAAAAACCAATGTACAAGGTGATATGGATCAGGCTTGGTTGGAAATAAAGCATCCGTAGATGCCGATGTTTGTAGTTGAATTTGGATGTAAAATACTGGACAGCTCGAGTACCGTCGACAGTTTACTGACATTGAGAAGGCTATTGCGTGTCTTCCAAGGTTCAAGGCTTTGTTTTCCATGTATAGAATCAATGTATGTCTTCCAGGTATCATGTTTGTGTCGTCCCGAAAGCAGTTCTATTTCTTCTCCGCGGACAGTCCTTGTCTTCCAGAGATCAACACGTCTTCCAGGCATCAAGGCAGCGAGTTCCAAACATCAAGTCGGTGTCTTCCAGGCATCAAG
>JACJUY010015039.1:5726-16341 GCA_014220935.1 Platorchestia sp. MABIK | reverse complement strand
GTGTTTTAAAAACCAATGTATTGACAGTTTATGTTTGTACTCTATTGGAAATAAATGTTTTTTCTTTTATTCTTTTCTTTCTTTCTAGGAATCTATCCCCCAAATCCCTCCGACGCTTGAGGAGACGCTTCCCCCCAATTCACCCCCGCTTCAGCTCCGACGTACTTTCGCGCGCTTTTTGTTTTATCGTATTTCCGTAAAATTAACACATTTCCTTACGGGTAGATATGAACACTACTCAGAGTATGATAGAGAAATAAGAGCATTTTTGTTTACAACCGTTTCATTTCTGTAGAACTTTTTATAGTACTCTTAAATCTGAAACTTCAATTTTCAACTTGTTTGTGCATCAAAATATTTGTCGGTGGTAACAAGCCTCTTGCTGACTCGGTGTATCAAGGACTCAATAACTCATCTTAGAAAAGGTCAGCATGGCTGCCGTACACGAAAAATAAAGGCGAAGCTAGAGAACAAAAACATCTTATCAAATGCTTGTCCCTTTTGACCGAGAGTTGAATTGAGTCCAAGGTCTGTATATTTTCCGGAGAGGAGTTCCCCGTGACTCGTGAAGCCTGGTGCATTAAAAACCAGTTCGGGTTTTTTGAGGTACACGTCACTCCTTTGGATTGATAAATAATTGCCTCCTCCTTCCTGTGTGGCTACTATTCTGAAGAAGCCAGTTGTGCTTCGAGATTTCACGGCGTGGAACTCAATGCCCTCTAACATTCGTGAGAAAAAATACGTACTCGTAGCTTTTAACAGCAGACTTAAATAATTCTGACCAAGGTATTGGTGAAAATAGCTGTTACCTTTCATACAGATGATTAAAAATGTTAGGGAATTGTGATGGTACAAATCCTAAATCTGTCCTAAAATGTCTAGTTCTCCCATGAATAAATAACATGATATTTTAAATCATTATCAATTCATTTGCTCATAAAGTTTACGAACTGTGCGAAGAGTCTATTGTTCGTCTAAGATAGGTGACTGAAATCAAATAAAATTACTCATTTAGCGTATAGTTTTCATTGAATAACCTACAAGTCACTGAACTTGGTGAGGTCTACAAGTTATATTCCTGCCTTAAATATTATTTTAAGTAATAATTTACCGATTAACTGCGCGCGTCAGTAAATTGTTTAATAATTTAAATACTCAACATTGGTTTCTTTAGTAATATGCTTCATAGTTTGAACTTGGTTAAAGAGCTCTGAGCTGCTCTATGTTCGAGCTACAGCGTATAAAAAAAATCATGCGCATGACCAAACTTCAGTACATTGCCCTCTCTCTGTCGGCTCTACAGGATCAGAACTTTAGCGATTATTTATAATCTAGTCGAATTTTTACCTGCAAATTTTAACCGGTGGCAGGAAGTCACAGTGATATGTTAGTAAAAATATTCAGTTATCGCAAAATGGGTTAGTAAACTAGATGATCCTCCACAGCTTCTCTCGAGTATTCAACTGATGATTAAAATGAGCACATTTTTTTCGCAACTACTTTGTGGTATTTTACAGTCTTTGTAAGATTAGGGCAAATCTTTATTCTTGAAACTCCATGGTCGAAGAAAAATTATTGAACTTTGAGAAGGTCAGGGACGCTTAATTGTACCGGTGTGCGTCAGCCATGCTCTTTATGAAAAGGCTTTCTAATTACTACATACGGGAATTAAGCTCGAAGGGTTCTCCGATTTCTAAGAAACAGGCATTAGAATTTTGTATAATGAACCGTTGAGTCTTAAAGATGCGCATACTCTCACGGGTTTTATCGCAGTGTTAAAAATGAATTAGTTTATAATCTCTCTTTATTTCATACCTCTGATCCTCACAATCATTGTGTACGCATTATTGTAAAAATTGTTGATGCTCAAATACCGATCGTAACGCGTGTCTCATTCGACAACAGCTACTAACTAGCGTGAGGAAAGACTTTACATGGCCCTCAATTAGAGTTCCGTGGGAAGTACCGAGTGTATCGCCAAAGAGATCACAAAGGTCAGCGGGATTTCCAAAAATCCCAGTCAGGACAGCGCTTAAAAATGATGAGCTTTATGACCTCCTTGACTGTATTTTTCGTGCCCCGTACGAAATTTACAAGAGGGCGATTATCTTTCTTATTTATAAACTAGGCCTCGCTGCAAATTCGAGCCCCTGGGGAAACTTACCAATCTCTTAAATGTAAATTCTCGGCAACAACACGTCCTCGAACCAGCGAGACAGAAAAATATTCAAGACATTCTTATTACGCTCCTACACCTTAGAATAAGCGGAGGAAAGATAACAGACAAAAAGTGTATTAACCACGTGATTGATTTCACTCTCATAGCTCATGACACTTTCACGCTCCGACAAAGCAAAAATGCATTTCAAACATATAAAGGGCGAACTTAGAATGAATGAATGAATGAATGAATAACAGGGCAGCTTCGACTACTACGAACTAATGAAGAAAAAAACGCTCTACAATGCTTTATGAATTGAAAACCGAAAGTTATCATGCTACTGAAAATCGAATCCCTACAAAGCGACTCGAACAAACCAACACCCTCCCAGACCTTTGAAACGAAACTTTGCCTGTCGAAGCAGATTAAATGATAAAGATTACGAAGAGAAGGTCATGCCTCTGGAGAAGGGACAGGAAAAGTGGAAAGAAATTCTTAGAAAGCGATGGATACGAGACACAGAACTCAGGTAGACAAGGCTACAATCTACAGAAGAAATAACGATGATGTATGCTAAAAAAATTACTCTAAACGAAAAGCATGACGTATTTCATTGCAATAGCAAGGAAATCAAACATAGACACTCGTATGTAATAACCCAAATAGTGACAGAAAAGGAATGACAATTGGTTGCAAATCTAATCTACAGTTCTTGTAGAATGAAAATAGAAAAATCAAGAGAAGCTGTAAAAGCGAGCAAAATAATATCATTCAAGTGTCATTGCTCATTCTTTCTTGTCCTTGACAACTAAATGATACAACTAAATAACATCATTTCGAGAATCGGTTACTCTCTTCACTAAAATGAATTCTTTGCTGTTTATTTATCGGCCGCTCAACACTAATTACATCTATAAATACACAGCAAATGACACAAGTCTCCCCAACTGCTGATTAATTTTTTTTTAATTGAGAATGAATATTCTTTAATTGAGGTGCTTTCACCACGGTTGAACCACGCGTTATGTCGAATTGTACTCTAAAATTACATCCCTAGTACGACTGCTTGTTAAATTGTGTTGTTGACAGCTGCTGCAGTCACCGGAACATGCTTCGCGCCTTCGCTAATTTGAGCGCCCCTTTGGTTTGATTCTATTAAATCTGGGGACATCGACAACCTGTCACCAGTTTCTACCCGTACGATCTTTTCGCCAGTCATGTCGCTCGCGCATCTAAATTCGCGTTCCCACGTAACTTCAAACCGGTAATGATGTACTTCAATTACTATAAAACAATTATTCTTTCTAAATCCTCATCCGGACATCACGATAATGCAATATGGTTATGGCATAAATATCAGGCAACAATTCTATAGATGACTCAATGCCAACTAAACAGAAGCCCATCTTCTGGAACATACTCGTGAATGTAGGAAAATAGGTGATTCACCTGAAAGATGAAACGATGTCAAAAAATCACAGCCGTGGAAAAAATCGACCCGTAACAGCTATATGAACATGTGAGTAAAGGACGGTCACCAAACGATACGTACTATCGAAATCCTAACCAATTTTTATAGGCAAACCTTAAAATACAATGGATGTAAAGCCAGCGTTTTACATGCGTACTCTAACAGCACGTTCTCATGACTAGGCTTGGCACAAGTTCATCAGCAGGACTATTCGAATACTCAGTAACCTACTAAAAGTAGACGACTTGTTCATGGATGGTGGAAGAGGCAGCAAAAGAGCTCAGCCTCTTAAACCCATCTAAATCCACCTGACTTGGCTTCCTAGCTCCCCAAATACAAAAAAAAACGCGCAATCTTTCTGGGAACTCTTGACGAACATCAACGATTTTTCGCAAAAGGGCCAATTCCACCGAATTCGAAGCAGAAGAAATCGATCATAATTTTTAAAGTAAAAGCAAGAAACAAATTCATAAAAACAATCAGCCAATCAAGTTAAGCATCGGTCATCAATAAAACATAAAATATTACTTAAAGTTCGGAAAACGAAACATTTCCGAGCACAAAATGTTATTGCACACAATGAGCATGGATTCTGGGAAAAGCGTATAATTGCTTCACAAACTTCGACTTTTTTTCGAGAAGTCGACCAATTTAACGATAGTACGAAAGCCATAGATCTCATCCATCTCAACTTCCAGAAAGCTTACGACAAAGTTAGCCACGAAAGGCTTCTAGCTAAAGATGATGTTAGATGTTAGTTTAAGCCTCCCTACCCACAACAAAGCCGTTTCAAAGAGAGGAAGGAGGAAGGCATCATTTAGTATGGAGTTAATGGAACGCAGAATCTATGCACAAGGTGCATAGAAACAGTAAGTTGAGAAGGAAGTTTATGAATCATGATAAAAGTTAAAGAAGAAAGTAGTTGATGCTGATAAACAGAACAACAGTGAACTGAAAAAATAAATGGTCAGTAACATAATAAAAATTAATTCTATTTTAACGTAAGGAAAGCCTACCAAATCTTTACCTCATAACCTCACAATTTGCTCCTGGGAGCGATAATTCTCATAGATCCAACAGCTGTTGTATCCCGATGAAGGGTTATGGCTACAGTTGAAGCACTTGGTTCTCAGGGAGGCTGCTCTCGATAGCAGAACTGGCTCACTGGTCTCACAGAGAATTATGAATTATTCATGAAAAATTTTGGTTCGACATTAATTACATCAAAATTCCTCAAGGGGACGTTTTAGATCCGTTTCTTTTCATTACATTTATACATCATACCATTAAGGATGCGAGCAGAATAATTCTGGAGTTAGTGGCAAGAAACTTTGACTACAAGTCAAAGGACATGAAAATGGACTGTCATGAGAAACTCGTCCGACCCCTTCCGTAACTTATAGGGCATAAGATTTGATGAGACAAATTTCTGCCTCCCTAACAACATTCAAGGTACTCCAATGAGAGGAAGGAAGAAGGTACCATTAAGTACTGGATTGAAGAAGGAAGGCTGTGAGTACACGAGACACCATATGCATAAAATCAAGTAAAGAAAAAATTTTGTGAAACAGTATTAAAGGTTGAAAAAGAGAGTCATAGGTGCTGAAAAACAGGACAGAAGTGAATCGAAAAACATTATAACATAACAAAAAACCTGTTCTATTTCACCCAAAGGCATTCCTACGTGACTTTCACCACGAGACCTAACATTTTTATTTTGGAAGTGCTAAATGCCATAAATACAATAGTTGTATCCTCATACAGGGAAATTTGCCGTACATACAATTCTGGTGCCCAAACCACCAGTGCAATTTCAACAACAAAAGGCAGATAATTCAGCGTAAAGCAACGAAAGTTAATCCAGAACTTCGTAGTATAAGCTGTGTAAAATATTAATTGCACACAAGAGACTGCGCTGTCGACTAATCGAGACTTACAAATATATTGATAACTTCAAAAATATGAGCCCACCAGAATTTCTCGTTAACGATAACGTTTGCACCAGAAATAACGGCCAAAAATTCCTAAGAAACCTTTCACGACGCAGGAATATTAATCCTCTTTCCAGCTAACATGGTCAGAACCTAAGACTATCTGCGAGAGAACATCGTTTCTGTTGAAACAATGAATGGTTTCAAAAAATACGTTCTGACAAACTCTACGAGAGGAAAAATCCTAAAATTCTAAAGTGTTTTATCGACCAGAACATCTAAGTTCATATTCTTCAGGTAAATTTGGTATTCCCTCATCTGAAAGTTCTCAAAGTAACGTGGTGAAACGAATAGACGACGGCTCAAATATTAATAGCCTTACTGAAAAACTGTCAAATCACAGGGCCACATGTCTGTGAAATGGCCGCTCTTGTGTGTTGAAACGAATGTACAAGTGCCTGCGAGACAACGTTGATGACAACGAATGTGACTTTTTCCTTTGCTGTTTTTAATATGTTCTTTACGCGTAATAGGTGTATGGCAAAGACAGCAACCCTCAAATGGGCTACTTGGCTCGTTCTGTTACCATATTCCATTACATGCTATTTTATTCTTGCAGGAGTTGTCAGCACGATTGACCCGTAACTCAGAAGAATTTATTGTGAGAAAAAAACTTAAAAAAAACAGTGAAGGTTCACCGTCTAACAAGATTATTTTTATTGGGTTTTAATTAGCTGCGAAGCCACAGAACAGAGATTCTTTGCCGTGAAAGCCCTTTTCGTAGAATACTCCGACACTTGCTTCGTTGAATTGACACACAGAACGAAACAAAGAAAAACTTTCAATTTCAGTCCCGTGAATTTAACATGAAGTTATTGAGACTTTTTTATAACATCGGTTTTAACCAAATCTGTTCTCTCTTCGTCTCATTACCTATTGCTCTTAGAGCAGCGAAAAAAGTCTGGTACCGTCAGTCGAAGCAATAAGAGGGAAAATTTGAACGAAAATTCTTCCCTCATTGAATAAAAAGGTAATGCGAGAGAACAGGCTGCAGTAAAAATTTAAGTTAAAAGATGCAGAGCTTCAAGGTAAGTCTCTTGTACAAGTTTAGTTGAAGGAAAACATTTCATGATTTAAATCGTCCATTTACGTGCAGTTTAAAGAAGTTCGATTGAAGATACTCAGAAAATTTTTTCAACACATAACTCGAAAAAGATTAAGGCGCATAACCGATACGACTGAGTTTAGATTCATAAATGCCTGACATAAGGAAGGGGAATTAACTTCATTAATTATAAGCATGTTTATCTGTCCAAACAGACCCTCAGCAAAATTTGGACCCTGGATTATAAGCTAATTTCAGCTTCCGTAAGAACAAGAAAGATGTTCCGAAGAGAGGAAGTATGAAAACACCATTGAGTATGGAGCCCAAGGAACGCAGAATCTATGCTGAAGATCTCCTCACGAGATCCCTCACGAGATCTCCTGCTCATACAAACAGCAAGTTGAGAAAGAAGTTTATGAAAAAAGATAAAAGTTGAAGAAAGTCAGAGGTACTAAAAGACATGACAGCCGTGAATCCCCCTCAAAAAATATGCCTTAACACAGTGGTTACCAAGCCTTTTGTGATCGAGTACCACAGTCGGTGCGTACCACCTGGTTCAAGAGAAACTAAATTCTATTAGATATAACTTTATTTCCATAATAAATTGTACAAGCGCATCAAGTAAGTGTAGTGCTTGATTTCAACGGTGAGCCGCTTGGACCAGGTGGGTGGCGTGTGGCAACAGTTGCCACACCTGTGGTACGCGTCCCACAACTTGGGAATAACTGCAAACAAACAACCTATTCTACTTGAAAAAAAAGGCCTATCGAACTCTCAGCTTGGGACTTCACAATTTTTCCCTGTGAGAGATTAGATTATATGTTAGTTTAAACCTCCCTAACCGCTACAAAAAAGAGCGTATCGAAGAGAGGAAGAAAGAAGGCATCATTTAGTATGGAGGTAAGAGAATGAGGAATCTAAGCAGAAGGGGCATAGAAACAGTAATTTGAGAAAGAAGTTCATGAAATAAGATAAAAGTTGAAGAAGAAAGTCAGTGGGGCTGAAAAACAGGACAGTAGTGAACCGAAAAAAAATGGTCCTTAACACAAAAAAACATTTCTATTCAACAAAAAGAAAGCCTACCTAACTCTCCCTGTGAGAGCTACTTCAAATAGATACAATAATTCTCCCCTCTGAGCGGTGCCAACAAAAGTCACAAAATGCAATGCACAGCGTTTCAACATTAATCAAATGAAACATGCAACTCTGGGACGTAGAGACAAAAGAAAAGTGAAGCGCAAAGAGGAAATGAGCTAAGAACGGCAACAATTCAGCTCATCATTATTGTTCAAATTTTCGTGTTCGTGGAATTAAATTTGCCTTCACAGGTATACATTTTACTTTAAAATCTCGTACGCTCCTTGCGTCTCTTAGAGTTTTGGCTCTAGAAAATAATGCGAACGACTGACTCAGATCGTTTTAGTTGTAGTGACCGAGTCTTACTAGTTTCATTCTCTGCATCTGCTAATAAATATTTGTTACGAGTGTCTTCCGTTCTTATCAAGGTTCTTTCGGTGTTTTGATACGTGTTATGTGCCTTTGAATTTTCTCTTAAAAAGCGGGTAAAAACATTATCATAATAATTTAACACAATATTTCATACAAAATTATAACTAGTGATAAAAAGTCCTAATTTACTCAAGCGAGCGATTACAAAAGAACCCAGTTTAGGCAATACAGCGCTAAGATCATGTACTTGAAAACTTAAGCAAATCAGTTTTTTACGATTAATAGACAAATTCATTAAAGCTTGGAACAAATTATTGTCCGGCATTTAATTCCAGATATAACACTTCCAGAGGTGATTCCACGCGTCTACCTGACAAAATACCATCTGCATGTCAGCTAATGCATCTTCCTGTGGAGCCACAGTATACTTGGACAATGCGAAATGAGATTCTAGGTGGGCAAAACTTCGCTTACGCTGGTTTCTTCTCTAGGATTTCTGGCGGCACAGGCTCCGAAAAGTTACCAAATCCATTTCAATTTGAAGCCCCAACGTGGCTGGGATCACCTTCAACTTATGGGCCAATAACAGCAGTGGTCCACACTGGACACTCGTGAACAGTCGCATAGCTTTGATAAGCTAGTATTTTTGGTTGAATGCATCCCATTCGAGTTCTCGCACGGGCTGCTTCGGATAGAAAATTTGAAGCCATCTGCGTAAAGCCAGTGGACTTCAACCGTGCCTTCAGCACATTATTCAGCTAACAAATTCAGAATTTACCAGTGGTGGGCAGCGACAAATTTTGCGTTAAAGCGATAAGGATTAAGCTATTATTTTTTCGCTAAGTCCTATAACGATGAAGCGATACATTTCCAAAATACCTTAAAGCGATAAATCCATAAACACTTTTTTTCTACTAACGCAACAAAAAAAACTTTTTTGCAACTTATCCAATAAAAAAAATCCTTTATACACTTAAAACACCATATATTACTTGATAACAGTCCTCTGGCTCACTGCGCAGGGACACAAGGGAGCTCATATCCCTGGTGGCAGATGGTGGGAATGTCCACAGATCCCGAACTCCCGAAAAAGTTCCGCTCCCTTTCCTGAGACACATCCAAGGAGGTTGAACATTCAAACCTCCTAGGGTCATATCACTGCTGCTGGCTTTCCAGCGGAAAAAGTCTTCCACTGTCCTCTTGCCTGACATCTAGAAACTCATTAATCACTAAATTCACTATTCTCGAAAACTGAAGCGCGCCCGCCGCGACACAAATTAGTAACGCAATATAAAACGCAAAAACCTTAACGATTTCAGAAAAGGAAAAGTTAAAACACAAAATCACGCGACGTTATTACGAACGAGAAGCACGCTCGAGGCACACCTCCAAAGGCAAAAAAAATGTTTAACTAATGTATATTGCTTAGCTATTTAGTTAAGATACAATAATACCATAATAATTAAGTATAGAAAAGTTATAACACGCAAAGAAGCTTTGGATCGCTGGTGGCACTAAGAAATACAGAGTTGAGATCAGATGCGTCCAGTTGGGGCTATTCAAAGAAAGTGACAACCAGGGTTGCCAGAATAAAATTTCCATAATAAGCCAACTAAGGGCTCAAGAAAGCCAGAATTTTTAACGCCAGTTAGACTGAAAAAAGCCAGATTTTGGAAATTTGGCCTAAAAATAGTCAATGTGGCAACCATTGTGACCACAGAAGCGAGGGCCGCCTGGCTCCTGGCCGAATCAGTTTCGCCCGTCGCCGTAACCGTTTTTCGTCGTCTACTTTATCGCTGAATTTATCACAGAGAATTGAGAAGCGAAAAATCTAAGCGACACATTTTTCCCGTCTTGCGATAAACGATTAGCGACAAATTTTCGGTTAAATCGATAATATTGCTTTCTTTTCGCAACACCCACGACTGGAATTCACACTAGTCTCCGAGTCACTGGTATCTTCACAAGTTAAAATGACAATTACAAGTGCAGAGCGTTCTCAGATTCGACACTTTTAGTCTCAACATGTCAAACCTCGTGCAACTGCCCTGATGTTCCATGATGATGAACAATTTGGTATGACAGCTTAAGACATGGACTACGATACGACCCACTGGTGCGTCGTGCTAAAGTTTTTCCTGCTATGAAATGTCTCATAGATGAGGTCGTTTGAAAAACTTTCAACAATCTTTTAAAATTAATAGTATTTAACACGTTAATGCCCAGGGACAAGAGGGAGCTCGAGCGGGAGATGGTGGGAATGTCCACAGCTCCAGAACTCCACGTTACGAAAAGAGTTTTTAGTCACTTGCAAAGCTCCTGATGTGATTCCGAAGTTCATCAGATTTAAATTATACGAGAAGTGTCTGCAATCTTCAAATTTCTACAAGTCATGGCTGTCGAAACTGCTAATCAATGAAATACGCTTCAAGAGGTCCACCACTGCCAGGTTGTCGAGGGAGCTGGAACTGCAGGCCGGAGAGCTGCGTCGCAGCATC
>JACJUY010015037.1:4936-16347 GCA_014220935.1 Platorchestia sp. MABIK | reverse complement strand
AAGAGATGTTCACCGGAACATGATCTTCGAAACGCTACAACGTTGTGTCGAGGTGAGCATTCTCCAAATCTTTTGTCCTACTTGTCATAAGTTTGTTATTTGCAGCGTGTACTGGCCCTTTCAGGGTGTCAGCTAAAGACTATGTTTTTTGTGCCAGTTAGTTCTGGAAGTTTCTCGCCGCAAAAGCGGGTAGGCGAGACAAGCTAGCCGTATAAAGTGTTGGTATATATCTTCTATCGGAAAGATACAGCAAGCTTCATTATCAGACGTCAGGGTGGGTAGAGGCATTATGGCTGCCTCTCTTCCCATCGGGAAGATACACCGGGTTTTAATTTCAAACATCAGGGTCGGTAGCGCATTGTGACTACCTCTCTTCCCATTGCGAAGAAACACAGAGCTTCATTTTCATCGGGATGTCGAGCACACACACACACGCTGTAAGCCCAGTCTAACTTTTTCTCCACCTGCATGCATGTTTTTCTCCGCCCCAGTAATTAAATCGCTTAGGCGGCGAAAAACATGAATGCTCCGGCGAAAAAGTTAGACTGGGAAACTGTTTGACGTATTCTTAAATAGTTTAATGACACTTCTATTTAAAAATTCTAAGCATCTCGTCACGCTGCAGGTGGGCTGCGTAATTACTGAAGACTGATAAGATTAACAAATGCCAAACGTATGACTAGACTGCCATAATTCATTCATAGCATCCTCATCATCGTTAATGAGCTTGGGTAGCGAAATCGAATGAGACAAAATATTCATTTATGCATTCGAACTCTTTTGAGTCTCAGGAAGTGTCGATCCAGGATCTCTAGGGAACATTTAAGTGTGTGAAAAATGATAACTGAAAATGGTGTTCTGTGTTGTGATTAGGGATATTTGGAGGTACAAAAGTTCACGATGTGTTCTTGAGTAAAAAGGAGCGAACCAAAAATACCGTACAAAACATTTACTCGAATGAAAAATTGCAAGTAAAACAATAAAATTAAACGTTTCGAGTATTCACTCATTGTCCAATTTAACTGTTTTACTAGCAGTTTTTAATTTGAGTAAATGTTTTGTATGGTATTTTTAGTTCTCTCCTTTTACTTAAGATCAGGAAGCCTCCCGATAAGTTTTTACAGTGTTTATTTGGTACTGTGGTTTTTATTCTTTAGGACACTTTTTTTATTTGGGGCTGTTCTTTATTTGGGACACTTCTTTCTTATTTGGGATACTTCTTTTTTATTTGAGGCTCTTTTTTATCTCTCACTTCGTTTTATTTGGGACACCCCTTTTTAAGCGGGACACTTTTTATTTAGGAAACTTCTTTTTGCTTGGGACACTCCTTTTTGTGCGGGACACCGCATTTTATCTGAGACACTTTTTATTTGGGACTCTTATTTTTACTCTTCGTATTTATAACTCAGTGTATTTTCGCTATGTGTAATTGATCAGGTCCTTAGCACAGATACACGTCTCTACTACTTTGATTCGAAAAAGTGGTCAAAATTCACGAAAGCAACTGGCCAAAATTTACGTTTTCCAGAGGCCAAAATTCACGTTAGTAAGTCGCCAAAAATTCACGTTAGCAGAGGGGACAAAATTCACGTGAGCAAGTGGCTAAAATTCACGTTAGCAAGTCGCAAAAATTCTCGTTAGCCAGCGGCCAAAATTCACGTTAGCAAACGGCATAAAAACACTTCCTTTTCTCGGAGCGTTTCGTTTCATATCAATCGCCACAGTTGAAACACCTGCGTAGTGAAGATAATTTCTCCTCATTGATTTGCAAATAGCCAGACATGTAATTAACTGTTCAACTTCCGAGTGGCTGTGTGATCAACCATCATTAGGTGAGTTGAAAGTTGATGGTTAGAGTAGGAAAAGATAAAACAGGATAAGATAGAGTAGCCAAGGATATGTAAGGATAAGCTCGTGTAGGTTAGGATAGGTAAAGATAGGTTAGGGTATGTTAGGATATGTTAGAACAAGCTCAGGCTGGTTAGGAGAGGTAAACATAGGTCAGGATTTGTTTTGACAGTTCAGAGTATGTTTGGATAAGCTGGAGTAGGTTAGGATAGGTAAAGATAGGTTAGGGTATGTTAGGATATGTTAGAATAAGCTCAGATTGGTTAGGATAGGTAAAGATAGGTTAGGATCTGTTTGGAGAGGTTAGAATAGGTTAGAATGGGCTGAATTAGGCCATAATTTGTTAGTAAAGGTTAAAATGAATTAGAAGGGGTTAGAATAGGTTAGGATAAGCTAAGGTAGAATAATTTAAATTAATAATGTAAAAAAACAATGTCTTTTTCATTGGTAGCAAATAGTCATGGACGATAAAACTAATGTAATTTCATAATTTTTATTCCGTTTGTACAATTTCATGACATTGATTGGACCTATTTGCTACTACAAATCTTGTGCTGACATCCTTTCTGATTTACTATTATTAGACCTTCGAAAGGTTACTTCCTATTTATAAAATGGGTGGGCTTCAACACGCTTTCCTCAACGAACTTAAAAATGAACAAAATTCCGAAAAAAAAACAAAATTTTGAAAAAAAATTTTATTCCGAGAAAAAAGAAAAAAAATTTCTCCGAAATTTCTTCATTTTCAAGTTTCTGATTAGGTCGTTACTGAAGCAAACCACTGTCTGCTGAGATATATTATTCAGATGAATATTACAACTCATATATCTATCACTCATATAATATTTTGTTTGGTACAGCTCGTAAATATTCCCCAACAACTTAAGAAGCCTCTGTCGTTGCTGCCGAGTCTTATGGAACATTGGTTGCTACGCAGAGAAAGCTATTGTCAACTTCTTGTAGTTATTGTATCAGTTGCAGACCTTTATGTTAAGAAATGTTCAAAATCCAATATGTTGTAATGCATTTCAAGTATTAACTTTATTTTGAAAATGAACGAGTTTTTTATTCTTTCTTTCATGCTTTCTTGCTCTCTTTCTTCCTTCCATCCTCTCTCTCTTTTTTTCTTCATCATTATTTTGTTTTTATTTTCAGTCTCCAGTGGGCATTTGGACAGTGTTCGAGTCACAGTTCTGCCACCAATAGACAAGTCATAGTTCTGCCACTAATGGACCCAAAGTCTCAGTTCCATGCCACCACTAGACAAGTCACAGTCCTACCACCAATAGAAAAGTCATAGTTTTGCCACTAATAGACCCAAAGTCCCAGTTCCGTGCCACCAATGGACAAGTCACAGTTCTGCGCCACTAATAGACCCAAAGTCCCAGTTCCGTGCCACCAATAGACAAGTCACAGTTCTGCGCCACTAATAGACCCAAAGTCCCAGTTCCGTGCGACCAATAGGCCCCGATGACATGTCAACAAACGGCCACACAATGACCATCTCAGTCCGACGTGACAAAGGCTCTCGGGATGATCCCTGTTCAGTGTAAAAATATCGCCGGTGAAAAGACGTGACTTGAGGAGATTTGCTGTACACTACCGCAATGGGCACAATGTGACACACATTGTACGACACACATTGTGCGGCACACATTGTGCGACACACATTGTGTCACACATGTTGTGTTGCTAAATGAAGGGTTCGGTTCATATACGTGGGCTGATGCTGCAAAAAGATACTAATGAAGTCTCTTTTCAAATCAGGGAAGGTTGATCCAATAATTATTGTTGCAAGAATGAGTTTGTGATAACAGAAGGTTATCCTAATATTAATTCGCCCGAGATTGTTAAATTGATACTAATGAAGTCTTTTTTCAAATTAAGAGTGGTTATTCTAATATTTATTATTGCAGGGATGAATTTGTGATACCAGAAAGTTTTCTAATATTAACTCTTAAGAGTTTGTTGAATCGTATGGAAAATTTGAATGTACCTTCAAACTAAAATTCATGGCCTGGAGATCGCAAGTAACTTCACTGAACGTTCAATAAGTAGCGTTGTATTTAATAGAACATTCTTTCCAGAATTATCTTATTGAAATAATGTCATTAATATTCATGATCATTTCTAAGAAATTAATTACAAAATGAGATTTAAAAAATGAAGTCCCATTTTGTGCTAGTATTACGCTTCCGATGATTTCAATTTCTGCATAAAATTAGTATGAAGATTAAAAAAAATAAATAAATGAAATAGATGAATGAGTAAAATTAAATGAACGGAGAAATAAATATTATTTAGATTAATTAATTAATTAAAAATAGTTCCGATGATTAATAAGTAATAATAACTATTAATTATTAAGATTTACCTGAACGAAACGTTGCACAACGAAGATTGAATAAAAATGTTGAGTTCTTCGTTCATTTAATTTCACTTATTTATTTATTTCATTTTTTAAAATTTATATCCAATCCAACCCAACCCACTATCCCAACCCAACAATACTCGCTCTTCCAACCCAACCCACTCTCCCAGCCCAACAATACGCGCTCTTCCAACCCAACCCACTCTCCCAACCCGATAACATCCTCTCTCCCAACCCAACACCACAGACTCTCCCAACCCAACAACACCCACTCTCCCAACGCAACAACACCCACTCTTCCAACAACACCAACTCTCCCAACCCAACAACACCCACTCTGCCAACCCAACCCACTCTTCCAACCCAACCCACTCTCCCAACCCAACAACACCCACTCCCCCAACCGATCATTACCTACTCTCTCAACCCAACAACACCCACTCTCCCAACCGAACATTACCTACTCTCCTAAAGCAACACCACCCACTCTCCCAACAACACCCACTCTCCCAAGCGAACATTACCTACTCTCCCAGCGCCACTCTCTAGTGCGGATGCGCCGCAAAACAAGGAGCGTGGAGCTGAGGCTGTACCCTTCAGGGTGCTAATCTCCTGAGAAGTGTTCAAAAATGTGCCACTAATGATCCCCTTTGAACAATTTGCCGCTGCCAAATGAGCAGGCAAACATCTTTATCTGGATCTTTGATGAAGTGACAGTCTCCTCATTATGGCAGACACCTCGGTCGTTCTCAAGGCTTTGTGTTTTCGAACTAACTCCTTCGGAGACGCAAAAATGCGCGGTGACCCACATGACCGGGAAAATAAACACGTCGCCGGCAGGAGAATGTCGCAGGGAGTTAGGGTGGTGCAAGTGCGAGGAATATCGTCAGGAGGAGGAATATCGTCAGGAGGAGGAATATCGTCAGGAGGAGGAATATCGTCAGGAGGAGGAATATCGTCAGGAGGAGGAATATCGTCAGGAGGTGGAATATCGTCAGGAGGAGGAATATCGTCAGGAGGAGAAATATCGTCAGGAGGAGGAATATCGTCAGGAGGAGAAATATCGTCAGGAGGAGGAATATCGTCAGGAGAATGTCTCAGGGAATTGGGTGCTGCAAGTGCGGGGAACGGGCGCTGCTATCGCTGCACTGCGTTCGAGCAAACTATATGTTAAACGTATAGTTTAACTTATTCTATTATAATCTAATCGTATACGAGAAGTGAATTTTGGTTGAATTAATATATAATTTAATCCAATCTAATCTGATATGAGAAATGAATTTTGGTTAGCGGGGCTTCAATTAATTTTTAATTTAATCTAGTCTAATCTAATGTAATCAAGTTCACTGTATCTCACATGAAAGGTGAATATTAGCTATCTGGGGTTGAACAAACAAATAATTTAACCAATATAATCTAACGTGATATGTGAATTTTAGTTAGAGGGGCTTGAACTAACTTATATTTAACTTAACCTAATATAATGTAATCTAACATGAAAAGTGAATATTAGTTAACGAGGCTTCAACTAACTCATAATTCAATCTAATTTAATATAATCTAAATGAAGAGTGAATTTTGGTTCGCGAGGCCTGAACCAACTTATAATCCAATCTAATCTAACATAATGTGATCTAACATGAGAAGAGAATTTTGGTTAGCGAGGCTCTATATAACTCACATATAATCTAATCGGAGTGGTGAGCTTTGTTTAAAGAGGCTTGAATTAAGATATAATCTAATCTAAAGTGAAAAGTGAATTTTGGTTAGGAAAGTTTACAATATTATAACCTAATCTGAGACGTAAATTTACGGGAAGATGAGTGAATATGAACATCACGCTGTGGTTGATCCCCGAGTTATTCATCGTGCAAACCTCAGCTCTACGGATAAAAATTAGTTCCGGTTATTCGAGTGATGCGCTACTTGATTCCAGTTGTGCATCAGTGGGATTGATTTTTATCCGGGTGAGTTGAGACTAGCAATAGATGGATCAATTAGTAGAAAATCAAAGAATCAAATAGTGATAACTCCAGGATTGTTAATGACTATTTAGGAATAATTATAGTAATAATTAATCATAATTATTGATGGAATCAAAACAATTATTGATAATAGCATGAAAGAATCAAATAGCGATAACTCCAGGATCGTAAATGACTATCAAGGAATATTAATAACAATAATTATTAATAATTATTGATGGAATAATGATAATTATTGATAGACTTACCTAATTAATGACTATTGAGTGATTTATCGTACGCAGAGAGTGCCTGGCTAGTGGGTGGTTTATAACAAGCTGTTAGTGATGTCCGAATGAGGATTTGTTAAAATGTTCTTAAGGATTAGTTGAAATGGACTTTATTAATTGAGGATTGCTTTAAAATGTACAAAAAATATGAACGACTCACCTACTTACAAAGCCAGTTAAAAAAGCCCAGGTGAGCGAAAAAATAAGGTGTTTGAAAAACCTAAGGTACAGAACCATTTAGTTTTCAAACCAGTCAAAGAAAAATCCTAGGAGCGACCTACCTACTCACAAAGCCAGCTAACAAAGAGCCTAGGTATAGGATAAAACCTAGGGGCATTAAAAAAGCCCCGTTGAACAAAAAATCCAAGGTGCAGAACCCTCCAGTTATCAATCCAGTCGAAGAAAAACCTAGGTGCATCAAAAGCCCAAAGTATAACCATCTAGATGTCAATCCAGTTGAAGAAATACCATAGGTGCATAAAAAACTCAAGGTGCAGAACCCTCTAGTTATCAATCCAGTCGAAGAAAGCTCCAATGTGACACCCACCTACTCAGAGAGCCAGTTAACGAAAAAGGCTAGGTATGTTAAAAATCCAAGGTGCATAAAAAATCCCATGCGCATGAAAAATAGATATACGAAAAACCCAAGGTGAAGAACCATCCAGTTATCAATCCAGTCGAAGAAAAACTCCAGGCGCACTACTCACAAAGCCAGCAACGAAAAATCATAGGTGCATCAAAAACCCAAAGTATAACCATCTACATAGATGTCAATCCAGTTGAAGAAAAACCCTAGGCGCATCAAAAACCCAAGGTATAGCCATCTAGTTATCAATCCAGTCGAAGAAAAACCCTAGGCGCACCTCCTCACAAAGGCGGCCAAAGAAAGTCAGGTGCCAGACCCCGAACGTATTTCGCGTGACCGGCGGCAGTGCGTTCACGGAATCGGACGCACCCGGCGTACACACCCGTAATTTCAGAGTCGGATTACAGACTTCAGTCCTCATTGGGGAGAAGATTACGAGACTCGCTCCTCATTGGGGAGCGTGACCGGGATAATGGGTGACTCGGCTCATCCATTAGTGACTGATACGGCCTCTCGGGTGTTGAGGTTGGGGGAGTTAGGGGGGCCAGAGGACTTCACGGGGTGGGGTTAGGTTAGGATTGTGAAATATAAGTATTTCACGGGTTGGATTCAGTTTTTGGGTTGTAATAGCTAAAATACTTCATGAGTTGGATTCAGATTAGGTGTAGTGGAATAAAAGTCCTTCACTGATTGAGTTTTGATGAGGAGTTGAATGTAGAATAAAAGAACTTAGAGGTTAGGAGAGTTAGGGGGTGCCAGAGGGACTTGCATTACCAATTAACCCCATCTCTCATGGGGTGGGGTTAGATTAGGAGTTGTGCAATTAAAGTACCTCACGGGTTGGGTTCAGATTTGGGGTTGTAGACGCCAGGGTGCCTCATAAGTAAGTAGAGTATAGATTTAGGGTTGTCACAGCTAGATGATTTCATGGGTTGAGTTGGGATTAGAGGTTTTAGATGCTAGAGTATACGTTACGTGTTGGGCTTAGATTTAGGGTTGTAGAAGCTGAAGTACCCCCTGGTTGAGTGTGGATTGGAACTTCCAATAGATAATGAAATTAATAATGGAATCGATAATAAAGTCCTAACCATTTGAACAACATGTCACTAACCCTATTGGTAAGTGTAACTAGATCTGACCTTGTTTTAAAGCTTCCTTCACGACGCCAGGCCGCCGTCACACGGAAACCAAATGGTAACGTTTCGTCATAATCATCTACAGTCAGCGGCACTATTCGGTCTGTCTAGCGCCACGAAAAAATCGGATTTCAGCTTAGTTGACCAAACTGGTCCCAAACTGACCATAGATAACTTCATTATCTATGTTTAAATTTTGGGAACATAGATAATGGAAATTCTGTTAACATAGGTTTTAGAAACATGGATTGTACAAATTGTGGGAACATAGATGGTTGAAATTGTGGAAACACGAATTGAGGAAATTGTATAAACATGAATTGTGAAAAATGTGATAACCTACATTATTCACCCCTCACTTCAGGCCGCTACTGTGAACAACGCAACACGATTATTCAAAGTTATTCAAAGGAAGCGAAGAAAACGGCAATACTCGTATTCAAAATTATTCAAAGTGCCGAAGAAAACGAGCAAATTATTGACGATATCAATGAGAGATGGATAGCTCGTTAATTCAGGTGTTCTATTAAATTGTGACGGCATCATGAGCGTATTGGTGGTGATGTATGAGGCGCACTTCGAGCAGAAATGAATGTGTGTCGCGTCTTATCTGCGCTTACTAAAGACTCATCAATGTTAGGTCCTGGAATATTCATGCGGCCTGCTATTGGAACACACACTTGGACGCACTTGTCATGAATATTCTTCAATATTCTGCTTAAATATTCTTCAGGCTATTGGGATACGGACGTTTGCTCCCTATTGTCATGAATATTCTTTCGTTTTCTCAGGGAATATCTTTTATATTCTTGTGGATGTTATTTAATTCTTTTGATCATTATTATTTAATATTCTTGATGAATATTATTTAATATCCGTCACTATTTCTTGAATATTATTTAATTTTTGTCATTATTTCTTGATTCTTGAATATTATTTAATGTTCGTCATTATTTCTGGAATATTCTTGATGGGCATTATTTACTATTCTTGATAGGCATTTTTTACTATTCTTGATCAATGATCTTGAATACTTTGAATGAATATTTTTTAATATTCTGGATAAATATTCTTCCGGCTTTTGGCAAACAGTCGTTGGATCCAATCATCTTGAAAGTATTTTTTAATATTCTCGATGATTTTTTTTCACTAATTTTAGTGAATATTCTTTAATTTTTATTATTGATGAATATCATTTAATGTTCTTGATGAACATTTTTAACTATTCTGGATGAATGTTCTTTAATATATTTGATGAATAACCATTAATACCATCGATGAACATTCTTTAACATCCTTAATGAATAATCTTGAACATTGGTGATGAATAACCATTAATACTATCGATGAACATTCTTTAACATCGTTTTAACACTGTGGGTGAACATTCTCTGACATTCTAATGAACATTCTTCAACATCGGAAGCAAGTGTCAGACTTGGATGATCTCCAATATTCATGACGGGGGAAACCGAAAGCAAGTGTCAGACTTGGATGAGAATTTGAGGTAGGCGTGCAAACCGCGATAAGAAAAGCAACACCTGCAGTCTTGGGGCGCTTCTTAAAATTCCACAGTGAGATCATGAGGCGACGGCCGGGCAATTTGGCCGCCATGTCATGTTAATGGAAACTCATGTTCTCAACGCCTTGTGTTTTAAATGAGCCGCACATGTGGACACTTGTAATGGGGGAGAGGGGGGGGACAGGGGGNGAGGGGGGAGGAGACAGAGCTCCGATCTAGTGGGGAATTGTTCTTCTATTTAATAATGGACGAGTTGTATTTTGTTAATGGGTTTATTATACGATATTGAAAAATGGTTGAGTTGTTTTATATTAATGTGAGGGTTATACGGCGTTAATGGGTGCATCAGGCGATATTTCATAATACATGTATTTTTCAATGTTAATGGGTGTGTCACACGGCTTTGGTAAATAGGAGTATTGTGCGATATTAGTGGGTGTATTGTACTATGTTGGTTGATGGGGGTCTTGTACAATGCTAATGGGTGGATAATGCAAAATTAATGGGTGTATTGTGAAATGTTGATTGATTGGTGTGTTGTGCGATGTTGATTGATGGATACGTTATGCGTGTTAGCACATACGTACGTACACACACACACACACACACACACACACACACAAAATAATACCACAACTCTATACAGAGCATCATGCCCTCAAACACACACACACACACACAACACACAGGACACAGCACACATCTCTCACAAGATACAACACCACAACACACAACACACAACACACAACACACAAAACACAACATTTAACATACAACTCACAACACACGCAACACAACACACAAGACACAACACACAACACACGCAACACAACACACACGACACAGCGTATGTGTGAGACGCAGCACAACACACACACACATCAGAGTTACAATTAATAAATTTACAGCTTAGAATGTATTTTACAGGTGTTTTACACAGGGATTTTGCCATGTAAAGGCAGCGTTGCAGTCGCACACGTTGGAATATTCCAATTTCCAATACAACAGCTCCACTCCATCCCGCTCGGCTGTTTAAGCGCGTAGAAAACAACTCGATCTACGCGCTATTTATTAAAGGTGGAATTGATTATGAATTTTAGATATTGCTGTTATTTGGTTAGGAAATGTTGATATTCCTGTTATTTGGTAATGAAATGTTGATATTGCTGTTATTTGATAATGAAATGTAGATATTGCTGTTATTTGATGGTGAAATAATATTTGAAAATGAAATTGTCGCTACGCGCTATTTGACAATGAAATGTAGATATGTCTGTTGAGAAATGAACGTACCTATATCGTACATACAACGCACGCATAATGGACGTATAACGGGCATATAACGCACACATAACAGACACAAAAAGCACATGTAAGGATGATATAACGGACGTATAGCAGATACATAACACAAACAAAGCGCATGTATAACGGACACACAACAGATGCATTACGCTCGTGTAACGGACATATAACGCACAAATAACACATATATAAAGGCCATACACTAAGAGGAAAAAACCGTTGTGTGGTTTAAATTTTGATCAGTAAGCGGTTGTGCCGCCTTTAACTCAAATTATAGCATCAACTGCAATGGTCATTGATTCAACGAGATTCTACTGGTGATAGATTCTACAAGAGTTACCGGCACACAACCACACAACCACACAACCACACCAGTTACCGGCACACAA
>JACJUY010015036.1:2202-14898 GCA_014220935.1 Platorchestia sp. MABIK | reverse complement strand
TTCCTTCTCTTTTTATGTCTCCCCATACCGTGCTGGCAATGAAGACACACTCGAAAGAAGAAAAAAAATAGGCAAAGTAGATAGACACTTATTAAATTATTAGTTGATAGATACTTCACAGTTTACTCACACGCTCTTGCTTATCGACCGTCCACCCGATCGCTGTGCCTCAAGAACTCTCCTAAAACTCAATAATTTCAAGTAAGCCGCCTGAAATGATCAGAAACTTGTTCCGCACCTCTTGCGATCAGCTGCCCAATCGAAGCTGTTGTTACGAGCTCCGGAAACTGTTATTACGCTTCCTCTTCGGGCTCCGGAAGTCTTTGTTACGCGCTCTTGCCTGACGTAAGCGGAAGTTTGTAACCGACAGAGTCAGTATACGGATACGTGCGTTCGAGAGTGTTTCCTTCCCATGCCTTGGTAGTCTAAAGCTACTGAAACTGTAGTTTGCAGCTGCAGCTAAATAAACCTTATGTTGTGTTGAAAGAAAAATACACAACGCAGGAAAAACGGCCTTCTCTGATCAATCGAAAAGAAGTGATTCTGCACCATGGCAATGCCAGACCCCACACTTCAGGGGCAATCAAAAATCTCTTTGAAGAATTTGGCTGGGAAGTCATGCATCAACCACCATATTCTCCCGATCGTGCTCAAATAGATTTTCATCACTTCTGGATCTTACAGAATCATTTAATGAGACAAAGGCTTACTTCAAGAGAAGATGTCGAAATGAAACTGTTTCTTTTTTCAAGTCCAAACTGGCTGAATTCTATGAAGGATTCAGAAATCTTATGGAAAGATTTAATTAATTAAAATGGTGACTATGTTGAAGACTAAATAAATGTTTTTGACAGAATTTTCTCTTTATTTCAAATATAAAAAGTGGACAGAACTTCTGTCACAGCCTGATATATTGTATTTTACCATACCATTATCGTGTTCATTATTTATCTTCTGATCACTACCCAATTTTTAAGTAAGTATACGCTTAAATAGAGAATTTTATAATATTGTAGTATTGTATCGTACTACCCAAATATTCTATTTCCTGAGTTATATATTGTATGGTCACATCTCACATTTATGATTTCATTAGCTTAAGATTCAAGCTACAACAAAGGCAATCTCAAGAGAGCGGTGAGAAAAGATCTCTCAGTATGGTCTGTATAAAACGTAAAAACTCTGGGCAGAATACCCTTTCCATAGAAACAGCAAGTTATAAAGCAAGAGAAATGCAAGGCAAAAAATAAATAATGAAGATTTGAAAACTGAAAAAAGGAAGTAGGAACAAAATATAAAAGTCCTCTAGGCCTACCTATGGCTTAGGTACCCTTACAGTATCTCCTCCAAGGGCGCCAGTCCCCGCAGGGTAGACAGACCTCACTAACGTAAGCCTATTGCCTATTCTTTGCCCCCCAAGGTGGTCTCAAATAGAGTAACCTGGAGCCTTTATCGGCCAAAGTCGAAAAAGCGGACAGCACTGAAGCGCGAAAAGATGATTCGTCACAAAATAGAAGATTTAATTTTTAGTTAGTTTGAACCTCCCTAAGCACAACAAAAGAGAAAGGATGAAGGCATCATATGTTATGTAGTTTAAGGGAACTGGGCCACTAGGCACGAGGTATGTCCCCACACATGACCCCCTGCGCAAAGTAACAGGAAGTTTACAAAGCAAAATGAAAGTTGAACAAGAAAGTCGTTTGATTTAGAAAATAGGGCTCTAGTGGACGAAAAACAAGGCGGTCCGCCTCAAAACAAACGCCCATTCTCCTACAACAAACCGAGGCCCTACCTAACCGTCAACTCGGGGCCTCACATTTGTCTCCTGAGATGCTAATTCCCATAGAAAATACTCAGAGCGAATGAAGATTCCCTGATCTCCTCTATAAAATTATGGCATAATTTTGCTACGCAATACTAGATATCTTCAATTCCAGTAAACACAGCAGATTGAGCTGCTAACACTGAAAGCAAGGAAAAATAAAAAACTGAATACGTTTAATATTTTGCAAATCCGATACATGTATCTCCCAAAACAATGAAACAAGCCAAAATTCTTCTAGAAAAAAATTACCTACGATTCTCACAAGATAAATCATACGGTGCATAAAGCTTCAAGCAATTCAAAATTCAAACCAATCATAAGTCATGGCATTGAAAATAAATGTTGAATAACAGCCAAAAAATTTAGCAATCGCCAATTGAACGTAGAAATTTCTGAGTAAATCTTGAAATGGCGAACACTTTTCGATCCACCATCCAATATAATATATTCTAGAAAACACACCGCCGCCACACGTAAGTCAAATACGGCTCTTCCGAGGCGCGGATAACTGCTCCTATCAATATCAATGCAAAATTACTATTACTTTGTCAAAATAAAACTATTTCTGTGCGCAAATTACGAAACTGCGATAAAAAAATTATACGCCCCAGTATGTAGCGAAGCACAGTCGGCAGTAAATGATATTCCTCGCGATAGACGGAAGTTACAACCTAACTCTAAAAGTCATTGGAAAACTGACTCAAATAAACCTTCTGGAGAGCATGGGTGATTTAAAACACCATGTAACTAAATTAATTCAAAATACGTCATAAAACAGGACACAGAAACCATCTCAGACGAGTTCTTACGTGCCCAGCCAGAACATACGTAAGCCTTAGCATCTGTGGTAGATAGATTGTAATGTTTAGTTTCGTCCAGTCTTTGTCATACAAATGGTCTGCGACTTCCACAGCGGAGACCTTAACAGCTGGAATGCGAAAATTACAGCCCTGAACTGAGAGTAAAATGTCACACGCTGACCAACAGCTGCAACATCAGCTCACTCAATATTGACCGCGACGTGAGTGGTACATACGGAGGGAATTTTCACAATGCTGCTGACCGACCCGTAGTAAAAACTCAATTTTTACAAATATTTAATGAAAGCTAAATAAACGCACGATTCGTTATTTTTCTTTCTTAATTGTTCACTAAAATTGACTTTCAAGTTTAGGAGAACATTTAACCTCAGTTCAATCCATCGCGGTCAACGTGTTAACATCACACAACTCAAAAGCTTGGCTGTTTGACAAAAATCCAAAGCACACACATGCAATACACACCACTAACCTAAACACGTAAGTTGAGTAGCTGTTCAGACTTCTCGTATGAATTAAAAACACTGAGAAATGAAGCAACAGATAGAGGAATACAAACCAACTGAACACATCGCAAATGCTGGAATCTGAATTTAGTTTTCATCGTCAAAAAGTTGGATCACTACACAAATAGTATACAAAAAGAGGTACTTGTTCGTCATGCTCAGCCCCTCGTAATTTCATTTCCTAAATTTATTTTTGTATTTGCATGTCCGTACAGTTGCTTGGTTAGATAAATGACTTACTTTTCGTTAATTAGGACATTCAAATATACTTCAAAATTTGAGAAATAAAGTTGGGAATTGCTGATGAAGGACAATAACATAATACACTGTACAAATTCAGCAGATCATTGATCTAGCCTAGCCTAACTCTACAGTCAATAAACTACTAATAAAAATGTAGGAAATTAACTTACCAACTGTACAGATAACAAACAAGTACACGAAATAAAGCAATATCAGAAACATTACCGTTCTACACTACACAAACCCTACTCTTTGAACAATTCAAGTGAGTGTCTGTTTCTTCACTGCTCTGCTGGACCGGCAACACGCACACTAGTTGGGATACACATGGGTTAAAATACACAAACCGTTAGAATGACGCAGCCGCTCCTGCATTTCAAATTAGATCACAGAGAGAAAGGACGAAGGCACCATTTAGTATGGAGATGATAAGGGAACGCCAAATCTACGCACAAGGTGCATAGAAACAGTAAGTTGAGAAATAAGATCATAAAACAAGATAAAAATTGAAGAAGAAACTGGTAGGTGATGAAAAACCGAACAACAGTGAATTAAAAAAAGATGGTTTGTAACAAAACATAAACATATTCTATTTCAACAAAAGGAAGGCACAACTTACCATTAGCTCGGGACCTGACACTTTCCCCAGAGAGCGCTAATTCCCATGAACACAATAATAGTAACACCCTGAGGGACATCCCCTCGAGGGAAACGGAAAAATCTCCCAAAAACATGAATTGAGTAACGCTAATTGCCAACATACTGTGGATGAAAACCTGTAGAAGCTCAACTTAGAGACCTCAGAAGTCACAGATGTGCGAAGAGGTTATCAACAATCTACAATACATAGATTGAAAAGAATGCCCTTTCAAAACTCACAAGAACAAGAAAACTGAAGATGAACACAGTGCTTTCTGCTCAGTCCCTGTAACCAAAAAGGGGAATAGAGAGAAGTTTTGCTTGAGTAACATCAATTAGACATTGTATTATACGTAATTTTTAAAATTAAGGTCAACCAGATGATGTGCATCATTAGGAGAAGGTTTAGAGTGGGATTACTGAATCGGGCTCTGAAGAGGACACAGTCATGCAATTTCAAGAATGACTACGCAGAAAAAAAAACATTTCCAAACACATGGCCTTACTTGTTAAACTGAGAAGATAAGTTCTACCACCAAAAAAGCCTAACTGGAAATTCAATAATTTCAAAGCAGACCTGCTCTGGTGTTACAGACCAACCATCAGCTTCTGGATAACTGAGGAAAGCTTCATCTCAGACTTGTGCTTTTAGAGATAGGTTCATGAAATCTACTTGATATATGGGAATGAGAACACTCATTAACTGTAACGTATAGGTAACACAACGCATCACAAAAACAAAAAAGCACCAAGTCACAAATGAAAAAGCAAACACAGAAAGAACACCAACAAAATAAAAAAAAACAGTAGCTCTAAAAATTACCTGTATGAACGGATTTTTCTTGATTTCTTACAACTATAAAAGAAAAGAATAATTATTATTTTCATCTGATTACAGGTAAGTGTATCAAAACAACTGTCAGTTGAGACAACGTCACTGACACAAAAAAGAGAAGACCGCAGTGCTACACCATACGAGTATAGCAATGATAAAAATCAGACTTGCTAGTATCTAAGTCAACTAAGAGGTATCAGGAATACTGTGCAGTTCTTCGACCTCTTTGATGACAGACGTTAACTCGACTGCCATTTCTTTGGACATTCGAACTACAAAAGCATGATTGATGTTTTTCTGACAGACATACACAACAACACCCGGCACTTTCTGCACGAGCTCATCTTTGTACTTGAGGGGGCACCAAAGGTCACTGCAGCCATAATAGAACACGAGCCGACTTTTATGACGACTCACAACTTCAGAGTCCAAGTCCACCACAGTTTCAAGTTCATCATGAGCAAGGTCAAGCATGTTGCGCACGATGTCCGGCCTAATGTTTGTCACAAAGCTGGTAATTACAGACGGCAGTAGAGGAATTCCTGACCCGTCATACAAGAACAGACTTGCAAACTTTTCCTTCGCGTAATTTGGGAGAATAGAGACGCATGTGCAGATAAACGGTGGTAACCATCTGGCATAAGCCAGGACAGGCCAAAGAGTCTGGCCTCTGGGAGAGTCCTTCATCCTTTCAATAGTTGGAAAGAGCATGTAGCACTGAGTGAGCTCAAAGGCATCAGAGGGTTGGTCTGAGGCCTCAATACCAGTAAGCTGGTCCAGAGCACGCAGGATCATTTGGCACCCAATGGAGTGACCGATGAGGCGCAGCCTGCTGCCTCCAGGCACGTGTGCCCTGATGAACTTCACCTTGTGTTCCACTTCTCGGTCCACTGTTGAGTTTCCTGTTGGATCTGAAAGTTCAAATACGTTAATCGGATCAGCATTATGTTATGACATCGCCAGTATATGAAAACAATGCAAATACACCCTCCACTCAAAAATACATATTCAATCTTTGTGCAAGCATATTGAATCAAAAATCTTTAAAAATTCTACGCTTTACAATGAACAAATTAATAATTAATATTCCAGTGCAATCCCTCAGTCACGTAATACACCTAAAATAAAAGTGAGGTAGAATGAGGAAAGAAGGTTCTTTAGAAACTTGAAAATATCAGAACAATGAAACAGTAGCACACAAACTCTAGTCCAACTTTCACAAGAATTACAACACATTATCATATGGCTACTTTGATGGACAATGACATCTGAACATGTTCAAGTTGAAAAAACACTAGAAAACCATGCACTTTCACTTTGAGGTGACACGTGGTAAAATATTTTCATTTTACCGGTGTTTTTAGGTAAGCCTAAATGACTAACACTTCCACCACATTGTGGGACTGACTGACTTGAAGGAACAGTACCAACAAACTAAAATTCAATGAGGTGGAAATGCAAGGACAGAAGTGCAGTTATGTTCAATAAGTTCAAAGGGATCATCAGAAGGATAAGCACCCCAAATGACACAGGAGTGCTTATTCTAGAATGGTATTGAAATGATGAGCCTCTTAAATCTGATGAGTTAGTTACAGCCTTCCTAACCCCAACATAGGTGTTCTGAAAAGAAGAAAGCACCATTTAGCATGGAGTTTACGGGAATGGGAAATCCAAGCACAATGGATGTTACCACACAAGATCACCTGCGCATAGAATGGACAAATTAGGGAAAAAGTGTGAAACAAGATTAAAAGTTGAAGAAGATAGTAGGTATTGGAAAAAAAGCCTATTCTATTTCAACAAAAAAGAAGATCTACCTAACCTTCTGTTCAGAACTTCACATTTCTCCCATAGGGGCACTAATTCTCTTACAGACAAGAGTTGTTTTTCTGAGGGATGGGTTGCCTTTTCTTCAAGAGTGAATTATGGGATTAAACAGTTTGTTTAGTTGGGATTAGTTTGTATCATACAATAATTCTGCAACAAGATAATACGTATTCTGTGATGCTTCTTCGTAATATACATCAAACAAACATTTTTCTTCCTAATACTTTTTAAAGCCATAATGACAACTTGAAAAAAGTATTCCCTTATAGAAACTATGAACTTGTGCTCTGAGTAATTCCATGTGCAGTAAAGTATTTCATCTATTATTTTTCTCAATTGTTGTTTCCAAGTGTTCAACAAAAAAAAAACCCTGAGGGGCCAATTTTTCTGGTTGTGAAAGAAGAGGTGCCATTTCTTCAGGTTTAACTTCAAAAGTGTTGAGCTTCTTGGTGATGCAATTTTTATAAGTACGTTAAATTTGAGTTGCAAGAGCTGGAAACTACTTTGCATGAACACATCAGGTTTTTATTCTAAAGAGTATTGCACATAGGTAGAGTTTGTTATACTTATAAATTAAGATGCTGATAATTCAAGTAATGAAGTAAAGGAGAAGTGAACAACAGTTAAGTTTTGAATACATACTTTGATGAAGTATTACTTTGGTAATATGATGAAATTGCCAAACTTTAATTGTATGTCACATAGATTTGTCAATCAATTCTATCTAGAATAGGTTTAAAAAAATATGAGCATATTTAATCCTAAAATATTGATAGAAAGAAACCAGAGTTGAGGAAATAATGTAAGATTACGAACAATTGGTGGTGTGGCATGTGTGAGATATGGCCCATATTGCAGATGTCTTGTTGAGCTTTTCATAGAGCTCCACCATGAACTGTTCATAGTACTGCACAATCCCTGGGTTGCCTGCAAAGAAAACAATGAACAGTAAACAAAATAAAGCTTGATTACCATTGGAAAACAATAGGCAGAAATAACTTCATAAAGAATGTATTACCATAGCAGTACATAATGCCATTTAAAAATACATTTTAATTATTTTAATATGAAAGTACACCAACAAATATCACATGACTGCTTGTTTATAAATAATAAACTTTGTTATAGTAACAATAATAAAAACAGTCAGATAAATTAGATAGGTTAATTTACATCTCCCTAACCACAACAAAGGTGTTCCAAACAATAAAGTAACATTTAGCATCAAATTTAGGAAATGGAGAATCTAAGCACAAGATGCACATTTACATCCTACACATAGAAACAGCATGATTAGAAATAGCTTATTAAACAAAGATGAAAGTTGAACAAGAAAGTAGTAGGTGCTAAAAAACAAGACAGCAATATACTGAAAGAGGATGATCCATAAGAAAACCAAGATCTATGTAAAAAAAGGCCTACTTTACCTGCAGCATGAGACCTCACATTTTCCCTGGGATTGCAAATTTCTAAAGATACTAAAAATGCATTCCCATCATGGGGTTAAAAAAAGGAAGATCTCTAATACATTTCAGAAATCATTTCATAAGTACATCTTCAACACATACACACACATGAACTTGATATTATTGAAAAACAAAAGCATAAACCTAAAAATGTTCCAGGAATAATTTGAACTAAATTTTAAGCAAAAGCTACCATTACCATCAAATACCAGAACAATGACATACCTGCATGACCATCAAATAGGAATTTAAAAATCTAAAGAAACAAGGCAAAGAGGGAGAAAAACATGCATATTATGATGCAGTGACTCATTTTCTGCACATAACTAAAAGCTTGTTAATGCCAAGCTATGTAAATAACACAAGTATGAAAACATGAACCTTTGGTAGCTGATACTATTGAAGACTGCAAATGAATTAGAGATATCCTAACTTATACAACACCTTGTACTGGATACCTAACTTTTTTTAATCAGATATGGTTTAAGGGAGACGTCTACCCAGAATCGAGAAAATGGCTGTAACGTTTGCTGAATTGGATCTAGATCAAAGAATATTGGCTAACATCTGTATTTTTAGAAGTAAATAGGGGTCGTCTCTATAACTTTTTCCCACTCTCGACATAATTTTGGAGAAAATGGGGGAAAGGGTAGGGAAAAGTGTGTACTTTTCAAGAGACATCTTCTCAAAAAATACTTATTGTAGAGCATTGATTTAGGTATCATTGGATGCGCAACAAGTTGCTGCATAAAGAGTCGGAGGATTACTTTGATATTCAAGATAATTTATGAGTTCCATAGGAAAATTTTTTGGGAATTATTACAAATTTGAATATATAAGGTTATTTTTACAAAATGACTATAACGTTCTTTCTATAGAAGCTAGATGTATGAAAATTGACAAGCAATGTATTTTCAGAAATAAACAGAGGTTGTTTCCATAATTTTTTCCTATTTTTGCCATAATTACGGAGATAGTGAAAGGAAATGGTTGAAAATGGGGGGCTTCAAGGGGATTTTTGAAAATCCATTTTTTCCAAGAGTTTTTATTGTAGAGCAATGATTTAGGTATCATTAGATGCGCAAAAAACTGTTCTATCTACTGACATAAGACTTTTTTTAAATTCATAATAATTTTTTATTTCAATAAATGATCTGTGGACGAAATGGGAACTTTTTTAAAAAAAAAAATTTGAAATTTGACAATAGCTAAACAATTGTGAAATTTAACGTAATCCTCCGACTCTTTATGCATTAACTAATTGCGCATTCAATGACACCTAAGTCATTGTTCTACAATAAGTACTTTTTGAGAAGACTTCTCTTGCATAGTTTGCACTTTTTCCCCCCTTTCCCCCATTGTCTCCAAAATTATGTCGAGAGTGGGAAAAAGTTATAGAGACGACCCCTATTTATTTTTGAAAATCCATTTGTATGCCAATTTTCGTAGATCTAAATTGAATAGAAAGAACGTTAAAGTCATTTCCTTGATTCGTCGATTTCTGGGAGGTCGTCTCCCTTAAACCATATACATTTACAGCCACACACACAGAACTGATGATACACTTGATATTGGAATATTTTCTTCTCATACAAGTTATAGTACATGCTTCTCCACTTCTTGAGAGTACAAATTAGGTAGAAATTAGGGTTGACATTTAAAAATCTCTCAGGTGTTTATTAGTGTTTATATAAGCCGAGTCAAATGCACATGAAAAAGTAAACCCAGTACTTGAATGCAAGGCCCCCACCAAAACAAACCTGGAATGATGAGAGTTATGGTGTTGCACGCTGCAGGAGGTGAGATAGAGAGCCAGTCAGTGGACCAAGGTCCAACAGCGACGCACCTTCGAACTATGCGAGAACTCGACATCATATACTGTGTGAGCTTGAAGATACTACGGGATTTCTTGGGAAATAAAATTCCTAGATATGAAAAAACCTTATCCCTGGAAAATGAGTTCAGATACAAAATTATACCATAACATAAGTATATCAAAGTAATTTAGAAGCCACACTTATTATATATAAGTAGAGAGAGAGTATATGTTCATTCAAGAGAAAAAGAACTCAAATTCATTTCAAAAGAATACTGAGGACACGCATCTAGAATGTGTAATTACTCAATTCTTATGACACACTTGCGCACAGTTATTGAATTTTTCTCATTTTCTATTTCCAGATAATTTAACTTTTACAAGTTATGACATAAAAACACTGTGTGATATGAAATAATCAGTCCCTGAAATTTATAATTAGTGAAACTACCTTATTCAATGAAATTCTTCTTACAACTTATTTATTGAAATTCTACTAAAGCATTGTAGAATTCGTGATTGTAGAATGGTTGGTACGTTTATTTAATGTGTGTTCTGAGGCTAGTAAAGTGCTGGTAGATTGGAGTAGCACGTGTGTAGTTCCGTTGTATAAGGGGAAAGGTGACAGGTATGAGTGCAGTAATTCTAGAGGTATAAGTTTACTGAGTGTCTTTGGGAAGCTGTATGGAAGAGTTTTAATTGGAAGAGTGAGAGTGATGACGGATTGTGTGCTGCCTGAATAACAAAATGGTTTTAGAAGTGGCAGATGTTGTGTGGATCAAATGTTTGCTGTGCGGCAGGTAAATGATAAATACTTAGCAAAAGGAAAAGATGTATACTGGGCATTTATGGATCTAGAGGAGGCGTCCGACAGAGTGGACCGTGAGGTTCTATGGCAAGTTGTAAGCTTGCATGGAGTGGGTGGGAGACTGTTGAATGCAATCAAGAGTTTCTACATTGATAGCAGAGTGTGTGTGAGAGTAGGGAATGAGGTGAGTGAGTGGTTTCCAGTTGTGACAGGTGTGAGATAGGGATGTGTGATGTTGCCCTGGTTGTTTAATTTGTTTATGGATGGTGTGGTGAGAAAAGTGAATGCCAGACTGTATGGAAAAGGTGCGCAGTTGGTGGGACAAAATGGTATGTCTTGGGAAATGTGTCAGCTGTTGTTTGCAGATTATACAGTGCTGATGGCTGATTCAGAGGAAAAACTGAGGAGACTGGTTGCAGAGTTTGGTAGAGTATGCAAAAGGTGTAAATTGAGAGTAAATGTGAATAAAAGTAAGGTGATGAGATGTTCAAGAGGTGGAGTGTTTGGAACCATGGATGTGAGGATGAATGGTGAAGTGTTAGAAGAGGTAGAGCATTTTAGGTACCTCGGGTTGGACGTGGCTGTCAAGGATAGTATGGAAGTAGAAGTGAGGCATTGAGTGAGTGAAGGCTGTGAGACATTGGGTGCAATGAGGAAGATTTTTTAATGTAGGAGTTCGAGTATGAAAGCTAAGAGGGGACTGTATGAAAAGTTGATTGTGCCAGTTTTGTTGTATGGAGCAGAGTCCTGGGGTTTGAGAGTAGCAGAGAGGAGGAAGTTAGATGAGTTTGAGATGAAGTGTTTGAGGAGCATGTATGGAGTAACAAGAAGAGATAGGATCAGGAATGAGTTGGTTAGAGGGCAGACGGGGGTTATCAAAAAGTTGAGCAGGCGAGTGGGTGAAAGAGTGCTTGGATGGTTTGGACATGTTGAAAGAATGAATGTTGAGTGGCTGGTGAAAAGATTTATATGTCGGAAGTGTGTGGTATTAGAGCGCCAGGTAGACCACAGATGAGTTGGATGGATGGGGTGAAACGTGCTTTGTATGAGAGGGGTCTGACTGTGGACGTAGTGAGAGGGATGACTGCAGATAGAAGTGAGTGGGGGCAGTGGTGCATAAAAAGGTAATTTTATTTTTGACGCTGTACTGGAGGCCTGCCCGTGTGGGATGGGGTTGACCTGTCCTATGTGGGGGGAGGGGCTGCACTCAATGAAGCGGTCGGGGTAAACCAGCCATGGCTGTCGGGCCTGACTGTCGAAGGTGGTTGTGCTGAGCTGCTGCTGATCCTGGCAGTTCTGGTGCAGCCTTTCTCACCTCCTAGTGACTAAGGGTGATGATTGTGGCCTGCTGTTGGCTACCCTCCCATAGGGAGGAGAGGCCTGGTATATGTATGTACTAAAGCAGTATCTGATTGTCATACTTTTCAAATATGAAAAACAATTATTTGGAATTGCTCCATTTCTGCAAAAGTTTATGTGAATCCTCTCAAACACAAAATCAATTTTACAGTAGGAGTCTAATAGAAAGATATTACATTTTTTTGTGAATTTCCTTGACATTAATACCAGAGCAGCTGAGGAGACAATAGTGCATCCTAATCTCATTATTTCAGAGGTGAGACAGTTCAACTGATAATATAATTACTGAAATTATCATTGAAGATGGATATTGAAGAAAAATGTTGCTTGCAAAAAAAATGGAAGATGGTTAATTGTAATCCACTCACGTCTTGATTATATATCTCTAAAGTTTCCATGTATGTGAAAAATCATTAGCTAAATTATTATCAAGAAAACTATTCATAAGACCAAAATCTTTTAACTACACAGACCAATGACTACATGAAAACTTGAGAGGCTGAATTAAAATGTGATGAATGATTAATATTGGTCAATATTGATTTTAGGCCTTT
>JACJUY010015035.1:0-13052 GCA_014220935.1 Platorchestia sp. MABIK | reverse complement strand
GAATGTAACAAATATCTAGCGGTTTCTAGCGTTTTTTTAAGAATTTTCTGGTGGTTTTTCATCCAACTGAGTTGGCAACACTGCCCGACAGTAAGGTCGGAGATAGCGGGCTGTAACCAGCAGAGAGATATTTTTGAACTGATGCCTTTAACTTAATCTGCGCACTAACTTCAAAGTTACTGCCACGGAGGCCAGTGTTAACATCTTCGCGATGTGTCGTGACAATCCATTATTGAGCGTAGTGACTGCTACTACACCGTCGTGTGCTTAAGCTTAACGTGGTTTGCGTCGCCACCAGGAGCAATCTTGGGCCCCTGCGCTACGGGTCACCGCCGCTTCGTCTGTTTATCAAACTTGGCATCTTTCCTCCTATTCTTTATCTTTGTGTGTTTGTGTGAGTGTTTGATTATTTCCATAGCCGGCTTTTGTTTAAATTCTTGCTTACATTTACTTAAAGGTTGCCTTGGCGACCAACTTAACTCTAACTTATCTTACCTTAACTAAACTTACTTATTTAAATCTGGGATGAGAGCTCAGGCTGTTACAGGGGGGTCTATCACTCTCCTATTTTGAGCTCCATCTTCTCTCTCACTGTTTTCTTGAAAGTCCGGTAATACTTGCCTTTGGCCTTAACCTTGACAACTCTTCCTGCCATAAAGTTTCTACACTGGACGAACATTAAGTTCAGTTTAAAATTGTGTGGACGGAAATACTCCACAAAACAAACTATTACTCAAATATTCAGCATCTGTAATTTTTTCTGGAAAATTGGATCGTTTTTTGCATTTGCTGTTGTTTTTTGTTTGTCTTGAATGGTGTTCAATAATTTGTTTCAATTTTAACCCATTTTTTTTTTGGTTTTGATCTCTCTGACAGTCGTGTGTTGTGGCCAGAAGAAAGGGATAAAGTGAGAAACAGGAACTTCTAACACTGTTTGAAATGCTGATGATAAACAATTTATAAAGTATTCAGTGAAATAGTAGCAACCTCTATAATATTTTTAATTGTTTTGACATTTCATATGTCAATTTTTGCAGGAAAATCATATAAAGTTGCACAGTTCAAGGGTTACATTCTATTATGTTATATATATATATATATGGAATGTAGATTGTAATAAGAAATGCACGCCACCTGTTGGAATTCCTTTTTAATTGTAGATGTAATCGTTGTTGAATTATATTTTCACAAGCACAATTGCGTATAGACGTTTGTTCTACAGCATTGCTCCTTGCTTGTGTTGATTATTCATTCATTTCACTCATGGTTGCCAGTGTAAATAAATGAATTATTCTCTGTAAAAATGGAACTTATAATATAGTTGCTGAGTTTGAATTTACTACACCAGTTCTCAAGGCCCTGTCCTAATTATGACAGAATGATTAAATCCATTATTAGTTACTAATTCCCATGACATAAGTTCTAAAATGGCTATGGCATTGCAAAAATGCCTTCTGATGCTCAAATTGGGATGAATAATCAACTTTAGTAAACTACTTATCATCAATTCATCATGAGACCCAATCATAAAACTCATCTTTTACTAATTAATGGTTACGAGACCCCCAGAATAAAAAAATTGACTCACACAGTACTTTTATAGTGCATGTTTCATTTAAAAAAAGGAGTAAAAAAATGGGTTGTATATCAGTGAAAAAATTGCTGTGACTGCATGTTTTTTTTGGTAAAGCTGTGAATTGTCCATTCTATAATACATGGTCAAAATTATATTACACCATTCATATAGAGAGGTAATTATATTATCCAATCCCCTTAATATTGGGGGATTGCATTATTGACATCTCTGGCCCATATATTATTTTTTGCAATGATGAAAGAACAGTGTTTTTTCTATTTCATTGTAAGTTGTAGCTCAAGTTTTCTCTAATATGAGAGCTAACAAATATTCCATTGCCTATTGCTCAGGTATCTAAATACCCAGCATGGAGCATGCTGTGGTTATGGTGCACGAGCTGACGGATGCCAAAGTTGAGAGGCTGTGTTGTATGCAGGGAGCTACAGCAGAGGACAGGATGCAAGGTGGGTAAGACTTGATTCTGGTCTGGGTATGAAACAAAGACAGTTCATATTACAGTAGAAAACTAAGTCTTCCTAGTGTAGAAATACACTATAATGGTATTTGAGATACAAGCTCTCCATACTGCTGGTTCAAGGATAAGACATGCTGTTTATGACTTGAAATGTAACAGATAAGCAAGGAAAAATAAATTATGGGATATTATTTCCCAATTATCTTGTTGAAAATAGAACTAAATTGCTCATTAAATAGCCATACAAAAGATGTAACAAAGTTTGAATACAATGTGATTGTTACACAAAATTTGTGAGCATCAGGAGCATTGACAAATTGGAAATCCCACGCTTGAGTGAAGGTGTGGCAACGCTAGTTGCAAATAGTTGAAATGTTTTTAACATCATCAGTAACTCATTGTTCTGGGTTTATATGCAATTATTTTGCTATCATTTCGGTGTGTCAGCCATATATGCAGATGATGTGTGAATAATTGAAAGTGCAATACTGAGTTTATTTCTCTGTTCGGGATACATTATTGATGTGCCTTATGTATTATTTCTTCAATGGACACAATTCTTGGCTTTTACCACCTGTACATTCACACCAAGGATTTTCATTAGAATTTATTTCAGAGTAAAACTTATCTCCCTGATTGTCTTTATCTGTTTAGTCAGACTTTGAGTGTAATTTTATGTGTTTGAAAACTTTGAAAAATTTTAATAACGGATGTCCCACTAGTGTTTCATTGCATTTTACTGATAAGATTTTGTTGTAATTGTAATATTCTTTCATTTTTTGCATGTAATGTGAAGAACCCTAGAATTGTGACCAAAATGTTGTACTTAGCTTTGTTGAACATCAGGATTTCAGTGTTCAGTGGTATGAGAAATTATGTTGAGTAACGGTCTTGGTATTTGCAATGGCACTTCCTCCTGCAAAGCCGAGGCTTTTTAAAAATATTTTATAGCATTAAAAAATAGTGAAAAAGTAATGTTTACATTTTAATGTCAATTTTTAATTGATTTGCCAGTTTTGTGTGAATTGCTAGTCCTATTTTTTCTGAAGACGTTTCACTCATCTTTTCATTCAAATTTGTTTTTGTGTGTGTTAAATAATAATTCAGTTTGTTTAGATCCCTAATGTTCATCAGGTATTAACAATTTAATTGAAAAGTCATTTTCTGAAAACAGCTGTAATAAGTATTACTAGATTGCTTTTCCAAATCTACAAAATTTTTCTTGTTTTTCATGTGTTAAAACAGGAAGAAAATTGTTGATCATAGCCAATTTTTAACATATGAAATACTGCTACTAGATTTATTTTCTTGGATGCAATATTTTCAATGAGCTTGTGTCACCTACAGGTAACTGTCCAAGCTCTGAAAGCCATCTAGAAGAAATTTACATCAAAAGAGAAGTATCTGACGCTGAAATGAAAGCCATTTCTGTGAAGGACGAGCCCTTGGCTTGGCATCATGAACCCCAGGTGCTGTAATTGGTTGCTTACTCTCGTCTTGAGTGCATCTTATTGGTAAATCACTCTTTTCTTGAATGTTTCCGTATGCTTTCAGTGGGGCATTTGAGGTCATTTCACACATTTGAAATTAGTTTATTTGTAGTTTTTATCTCCTTGCTCTTGGCCACTACATTTTTGCCCATAATAATAATAATAATAATCATAATAATAATAATATTCAGAAGAAGAAGAAGAATAAAGTTAGGAATAAATTTTTGAGAGAAAAACATTTAGAGTAAACCTTTTTTGAAAAATCCTTATCCAAAATACTGTGTTAATGACATTAACTGATGCATCTAATAAATTTTGTAACGGATTCTTGTATGTTTATTCCTTGCAACAACTACTTCAATTTGAGGAGCTTGTACAATTTATTAAATTAATGCTCAATTGAATTATTCAACTTTTTGAAAAAAAAAATGGATTTTTCAGGTTGCCCTTCTGCTATCATTATTTCTTCTTTTCCCTTATCATTATTTACTTTATCATTATTTATGTATTTCCATTGTTTTTATCTTTTACACTGGAACCCATTTGGTCCAAAATAAACACAGATGATCTATTCCACAAATTTGTTTCAAAAGTGAATGTGTACACCAAATACTCAATGTTAGCTATAATTTGGGCATAATGCTGCCATTTTTGACGAGTCCTGTCAGTAATAATTGGGAAAAGTTCTCTCTCACAGGCCAGTTCAAGTCCAGACTCTCATGCAGTTACTCTCAAGAGAGAAGTAGAGGATGACTGCACTGAGGCACGCTCAGGGCATGCAGAGGACAAGTTGAGGGAAGGCAGCTCTGGTGCGTGTACCACAAGTGCTGTTCATCAGGGACCAGCTGGAGCATCTCAAGGGAGCGGTGACTCACTACCATCAGATGTGTCGGGTAGCTGCAGTGGTATTGAAGCTGCAACTCTTGGGAGACTCACGTCACAACCCTTACTCTGTGAACATTGTGATTACTCCACTGGGAGGAGGGGACTTATGGAGCTGCACCTCCGTGCAAGGCATAAATTGGGATGTTACTACAAGTGCGAAAGGTGTGACTATTCTTCTGCTCATAAGTACAGCTTTGAGCTACACCTAGCCAGCAAACATGGGGAAGGTCATCTGTTCAAATGTGAATTGTGTGACTATTCCTCTGCTTATAAGAGCACTCTTAAACGACACCTAACTATTAAACATGGTCAAGGTCAGCTGTTCAAATGTGAATTGTGTGACTATTCATCTGCACAAAATAATAACGTGAAAGTACACCTAGCTAGCAAACATGGTAAAGGTCAGCTGTTCAATTGTGAATTTTGTGACCATACCTCTGCTCGTAAATATATGATTAAACGACACTTAGCAAACAAACATAAATTGGGATGTTACTACGAGTCTGAGTTGTGTGATAACTCCACTATGCACCTGAGTACTTTGAAACGACATGTTGTACAGCAGCATAAACATCAGAACTTGCCCGAAGGTCATTTTGGGCGTTACCAATATTCTGGTATGAAACTGGAAAGTGAGCATCGACCTGTAAGACATGGTCAAGAAGAACTCGAATGTGAATGCTGTGGCTCTCTTTTAGTCCTCGAGTCCAGTTCAGAAGCGCGTATAAAAGGTGCATTAGACAACAGTAAGGGGTACAAGTGTGAAGTGTGCGAATATTCTTCTGCTAATGAAACGAATTTGAAGCCAAGTTTGACTGATAAACGGGAAATAGGACATCAAATAAGCAAACATGGGCAAGGTCAGCTTCACATGCACAAGTTATTTGATTATTCCCCTTCACGTAAAAATGACGATGGAGTACACCAAGTTACCAAAGATAGTAAAGGTAAGCTGTTCAAGTGTGAATTTTGTGACTATTCTTCTGCTCGTAAATTTCGAGTTGGAGAACACCGAGCTAGCAAACATGGCAAAGGTCAGCTGTTCAAGTGCGAGCTATGTGACTATTCCTCTGCTTATAATAGTGACGTTAAACGACACATAGCCAGCAAACATGATAAAGGTCAGCCGTTTAAGTGTGAATTATGTGACTATACCTCTGCACTTAAGGTTAATGTTAAACGTCACCGAGCTAGCAAACATTTTGAAGGGCGGCTGTTCAAGTGTGAGTTATGTGATTATTCATCTTCACATAAGGTAAGTATTAAACGGCATCTAGCTAGCAAACATGGCAAAGGTCAGCTGTTCAAGTGTGAATGCTGTGAGTATTCCTCTCCCCGTAAAGATAAAGTTCAACTACACCGAGCTAGCAAACATGGTAAAGGTCAGCTGTTCAACTGTGAATTATGTGACTATACCTCTGCACTCAAGGTTAACATTAAATATCACCAAGCAAGCAAACATTTTGATGGTCGGCCGTTCAAATGTGAATTATGTGACTATTCATCTGTACAAAAAGTAAACCTTAAACAACACCAAGCTAGCAAACATGGTAGAGGTCAGCTGTTCAAGTGTGAATTCTGTGAATATTCCTCCGCCCGTATGTATTGTGTTGAAGAACACCGAGCTAGCAAGCATGGTAAAGGTCAGCTGTTCAAGTGTGAGTTCTGTGAATATTCCTCCGCCCGTAAGTATTGTGTTGAAGAACACCGAGCTAGCAAACATATTTGCGCCAATTCATTTCGTTTCCAGCAGTAAAATACACTTTAATGGGCTGCTCAAATAATCTAATTACAACATTACACTTCTGAGTTGCTAAATATTTTAATCGTTTCGTGTGGTCAAAGATCTTACGAGTTTCTTTTTCTGAATAACGCAACTTTTGTGTCCATTGGAATTAGCGTTCACGTAGAGAATATGTGAGGTCCCGAACTAAGATTTAAGAAGGCCTTCTTTTTGTAGAAAAGAGAGGTTTTTTTTGCTATGTTTAGAACCATTTTTTTCGGTTTACTTCTGTCCTGCTTTTCAGCATCTCTGACTTTCTTCTTCAACTTTCATCTTGTTTCAAAACGTTTCTTCTGATTTTATCATCATTTTGCGCATGGTAACCTGTGCGAAAACCTCTTTTGCACAGATTTCAAGTTCCCTCAACTTCATACTAAATTGTGCTTTCATCCTTTCTTTCTTTCTTACATCATCTTCGTTGTGGTCAGGGAGACTGAAACTGAAAAATAATTTACCTCGGGATAGATAGAACACTCATTTGATTTCGGCACATTTTGTTAGGTCATTGATACTCAAAGAAGTTAAGCGATATGTGTGATATTTTTTAGCTCACTACTGTCTTGTTTTGCAGCATCGATCCCTTTTTCATTCTTTACTTGTTTCTAAAATTTCTTTCACAATTTGCTGTCTCTATGTACCATGTGCATAGGACCTTGCGTTCTCTCAAGTCCTTAAGGGTGCCTACACACCAAAAGACTGGAAACGAAAAAGCAAGCGAGAGCAAAAGATGTCAGGCGAGATCTATCATTCACCAAAAGACAGCAAGTCCGCGCCTGAGTGTCATGGAGAGTGGTCTGTAACAGAGACCAGCGGTACAAGCATGAGTTTGTAACGTTGAGGTTCATTCCTATTTCATCTAATTGCTTTAAAACATGTAATCTGTCACTGTTCTTTGGATCTTTCGAGTTCTAAAGGCACAGTACAGCATAAACTACGGATATTAGGAATTCAGTCTATGCTGGAGGATTTGAGCATCGTCGACATCTCACCGCGCACTGACAGAGGCTCCGCCCTGCAGCACTCAGGCGTGAACAGACGTGAAACCATCTTTGAGTCGCTTTGTCGCTTCAGCCAATCTTCAGTCTTGTCCGCTTGCTCGCTTTTAGTGTGTGCACTCCCTTTGGAATCCATGTTAATCAATTCAAGCTTGCTTACTTTCTCGCTTACAGTCTTTTGGTGTGCCGGCACCCTAATGATAACTTCCTTCTTCCTCTCGTAAGAAAAACTGGTGGGATTATTCAGACCTAAACTAACGTATCTAAACTAATCTAACGGCTCGTAGCATAGTTGAGGGTAAAATTCTATTTCCTTATTAACACTGCATTCTTCGGTTTGTGCACTATTCTGCGTAACTTCAAGGAATTCATGCACTTTATTTTTTTGTGAAAACAAAAAATATGATATGAAATGAATGGATTTTTATAGCGGCGCATCAAATTCAATTATTTATTTTCTATTTCCCAGCGTCCCGTACTACATGCTTGGGAAATTTGTCCGACCAGCTCTGAAGGTTCTTTTTTTTTCGATTTAGTCTAGGTTAACGGTCAGAGTCCCGAATTATTTCGCGTTCTTTGTTTTTGTTTGTAAAAAATGTGTATTTTGAATGCTTAATTTTTGTGATTTATGAAATAGAAACGCTGTTTTCATGGTTATTTATTCCTAACTCAAAAATTTTGATGTTTTTCTCGAAAATTGTTGACAGAATTGACATTTGAATTTCATTGCTTCGTTTTCAGTGGAATTGCAATTTGATTACGTTTCTACGTGTTTGTATGTTTTAAACGTAGGTGTTATCAGTTTTAATAAACTTTTTCTAATTACCTGAATTTTTTTTGGACGGCATAATGGTGTGCTCGGTCAAGTGTTTCATTTATTTTCGTGTTCTCTAACAAAAATCAAATAATTTTATTACACAGATGGTAATTGATTTGAGCCTATGCGATTGGTATTAAAATATTTTCAGTTTTACGAAAACTAATTAGACACAAGTAATTTCATACTAAAGAGTTCCCTTTAATTCAATGCATTTTTTTCAGTACATCGTTCTGTGCTCGTCAGAACCTTGGGTTTTGGTTCACAGTTCTTTATGATGGCGAAATGCATACTTTGACGGCATCTCTTCCTTGAGTTTGACTACTAGGGATATTTTGTGCCAGCATTATTTTGGTAAGAATTTGAAGACAAAATTTTGTTGTGTAATCAATTTTCTTACTCGTGTTGGTTACTACTGTAGATACTGATTAATCTGTATGCTGGAAAAATTAATTTCCAATTTTCGAAACCTCGACTTTTTAGGATGGGAAAATGTGAGGTCCCGAGCTGAGAGTTAGGTAGACCTTTTTTTTTTGGTGAAATCGAACAATTTTTTTGTTATGTTGAGGATTATATTTTTTTCTGTTCACTGCTGTCCTGTTTATCAGCATCTACTACTTTTTTCTCTAATTTTTATCGTTTTTCATGGGCTTCTCTCTCAAGTTACTGTTTCTGTGCACCTTGTGCATAGATTCCGCGTTCCTTAATCTTCATCCTAAATGGTACCTTCCTCCTTCTTCTGTTTGGATCGTCTTTGTTGCGGCTTGAGAGGCTTATGTGAAGGGGTGCGTGAAGGGGTGCAATGTGAAGGGGTGCCTGATATGGCTAGTGGGAATCATATAGTTAGGCATTGACTCATGGTGAACTCCTGCTGGCAGCAGCACCCATTTGTGAGTTGCTCAGTAGGGATTGATGGTCTGATGTCTCACCCTCAGCACCTGTAGCCTGAAAATTGCAGCGGATATTTAAGGGTGATGTGATCCGCAGAGTGAAATCTCGATGTTAAAAACCTAATCAGTTCCAAATCCTTTCCACAGGTAAAGTAAAATAAGTTAGTACCACTCGAGAGATAGTTGTGAAATAAAGGCCTGTCTAAAAGTTCTGTAGAGCACCACCCCCCATATCTCGTAAGTATATCATAGTAAGGTATCATCAGGTTGTCTTCTTGTGCATTTTGAGCCCTGAAACTTGTGCCCACAGCAGCATTTATATATTCTGTGAACCTCTGGGTTTCTGTTTTGGTTCCTGTTTTAAAGCTAGGTTAGTGGTGAGCAACCCAAAAATTTTTGTATGAGCGACTGTTAATTTGGGAACTTAATCAGGGCCTCACAAAGTTAGTATCATTTTCCTGAGCTAGACTTCCGTGCCCAGTGTTTGTTACATCTAAATTTGTGGTGAGCCAGCTAATGCGTTTTTCAGCTCACTTCTATGTATTCAATATGCTGTGAGCTATCCTTAATTTAGAAGCCTAATTTGTGCTTCACCTAGTCATTGTCATTCTCCTGAACTAGAATTTCGTGTCAAGTAGTTGTTACATCTAGGTTGTAGTGAGCAACCTAATTTTTTTTAGTCAGCCCACCTCTCTGTATTCAATGTGTTGTGAGCTGCTTTTAATTTACTAGCATGCGTTGATCCAGCGTACATGCATACATGTCAAACTTTCCAGCATGCAAAGCTCAACTGATTGTTTGACAAATTTGGTCTGAGCCCCGCGATGGATCCGTGGCAGTAGAATGTATTATTTAGACTCGCTTTAAACGCTCTCTGCCTGTTGCTTAGTTTTTATATTTTTAAAATTTGATCCGAAAAATGTCTTTGTTGTGCAGTTTACAGTGACTACGAAAAACAATAAAGAAAGAAGCGTACATTCACACTTCATTCTGCTTCATAGAAGAACCGTTACTCGCAAAGCGAAGATAGAAATTCCGCGCGCGTGCCAGAGACGAAAGTTTTATCTTCATAATTATAAGATACCTTTAGTCTTGTACACTAATCTGCTCTACTTTCTGGAATTCATGTTCCTTTTATGATGAATATGTGAACTGCGTTAAAAATGAGATGCTTCTGATAGCTGCACATAAAGATCAACTGCACTTGTTCTATTTTTTCCGTTCCTTGTCTCGTACATTTATCCGATTTGCGCCGCAGATTTATTCTTCTTCGTTCCTGTTTAACACTAATTCGTCACAGTCTACAAGTGTGTTACATTTATTGAATTGTGATCCAGAGAAAGTATATATTTCTGCTTATCTACTTTAATATTTCATGACTCAGATACAGTGTTTTTAGGGGTATGGTCCTAATGCAGAAAATTTGGATAAAACATACGTGCATGCTCGAAAATATGTGTTAGCAACGTATTTTGCATGATTTTAATTAGGTAACACTGTTGCTTTGATTATGCTGTATTATTATGTGTGTATTATATTTTAGCGATTTTAGTTGTGCACGATATTGAATGTCGGCTTTACACAAAGATGCTCATGACATGGGAATTGCCGAGCATGCCAATCGATTTTAGTTACTAAAAAAGTATTTTTTTTTTTATTCTTCGCACTTGTGTTTTAGAAAGCATTGTGCAGACGGTCCTTGTGTGTATGTTAGATCTCATCAGGGGGATACAACTGTAGTATCTACGGGAATTAGCGCTCTCAGGGGGAAAATGTGAGGGCCCGAGCTGAGAGTTAGGTAGGCCTTCTTTTTGTTTAAATAAAGTGTTTTTGCTATGTTAAGGACCATCTTTTTTTCGGTTCACTGCTGTCCTGTTTTTCTCAGCACCTATTACTTTCTTCTTCAACTTTTATCTTGTTTCATAATCTTCTTTCTCAACTTGCTGTTTTTATGCTCTTTCCGCATAGATTCTGAGTTACCTGAACTCCAAACTAAATGGTGCCTTCCTCCTTCCTTTCTCTGGATCGAATTTGTTGCGGGTAAGGAGGCTTAAACTAACTAATAATCTAACCTTATAATTCTAGATTCCTGTTAACTCAACCTCTACTATGCAATGATAGTATTTTGCAGCTCGCATCATCTATAAGAGTCATGATGACAGGCGAAATGCTTGCCTCCTATCGACTGGGAGATTCTCATTCTTACGCCTCTGTTCATTAACTCTCGTGTTGGTGAAAAGTTAGTGATAATTCAATCTAGCTCTCATATTCAAATGTCTTTCATCGATAGTGAACTGAGGCGCGAGATTTTATATCAAGGGTAAATGTTTTCTGAAATGTTTAATTTTTTCTCTAACACTAGGGTTATGCATTGTACTTCAGACCATAAATCTTCGCCCGATACAAGCTTGGCACGCACGGTATTTTTCAAAAAAAGTGCAAAATTAGTGCTCCGCGGGGGAAAATGAGGTCCCGAGCAAACGGTTTGTAGGCCTGTCTATTGTTGAAATATAATGGATTTTTGTTTTGTTACGGACCATCTTTTTTCGATTCACTGCTGTCCTGTTTTCCAGTACCTATTGCATTCTTCGTCAATTTTATCCAGTTTCATTAACTTCTTTCTCAACTTACTGTTTCTGTGCACCTTGTGCATAGATTTTACTTACTTTTAACTCCTCACTAAATGATGCCATCCTCTTTCCTCTTTTTGGAACGCCTTTTTTGTTGTTAGGGAAACTCAAATTAACGTCTAATCTAATCACAGAAAATGCGGCTTCTTTGCTGCCTATAGAAAACTGAAGAAAGATAGAGCAGGTACTCTCCCATTCAATAAACTTGCATTTCACGTATATCCCAAAAGTTAAGATACAGATTTCCCTTACGAGATTATAACTATGAGTTAACCAAATTGGAGACTCATTTTTGTTGCTTATTGCTACGCTAGAAAATATTACTAACTATGTCTCCAATTGCAGGTATCGAAAAATTTCTCAACGTGTACGAATTCAGCATACATTTTGCCTGCATTTATTTATTTTATTTATTTCAACCAAAGTCTATGATGTGTTGGAATTAATTATGTCATTTATCCGTTAATACTTGAGAGTGCTCGCCATAGCCGTGTGTGTATAGGACCTGACTCCGTGCGGGGAGACCCGGGTTCGAGTCTCGGCGCTGGTGGCGATTTTCTCTGTTGGGTATAGGAGAAAAATTCTAAGCACAATACCCCTCTCTACCCAGGTGTCTGAAATGGGTACCGGTCTTTGACCGGGGGAGCGTCATGGCGTCCTGGTGTTAGTTCTGAGGCACTTGAAAAACCAATGTAAAAGGTGATATGTATCATGCTTCAATTGGAAATAAAGCATCCGTAGATGCCGATGTTGTTTGTCAATTTTTATGCTCTAGTTCATTAAACTAGATTAAATTTACTTTTACGATTTAGTTTGCCATTGAATAGGTAGAGACACTTAGAGAAATATTTCATTAGCACAGACAATAACCCGCAATGGATAGAAATGTATATTATATTAAGTGACCAGCACTTTGTTAAACAAACTTTAGCTTGAAGTTGGGACAATTTTTGAGACCGGCTACCGAATTCTCCACATGTTCTGTTAAACCCTGAGTTCAAATTCTAAGCACATTTGGAGGAATTTCATTCGGTGAAATTGTTGAAGCCTCCGCATGGATTCGTGAAACTGCTAGTGTCTCCGATCGCGTCCGGCAATCATTGCACCGGCGTTTGAACGCCTGTATCGCAACAGAGTGTCACGTTGAACATCTTCAAATGCGCAACCTCATTCCAGTCCCTCGACCACGAAAAAGTATGGCAAATTTGGTCAAAAACTAGGACTCTGAAGATAGTAGCGCTAAGGGCTGTAGAGTAATATCCTTCTGACGAATTTTTTTATCAGTTACAAAAGTATTCACAAAACTTTTATCAGATTCAATTTGAAACTTGCAAAAGTTTTGTAGTTCGTGAGAGACACGCTCTAATTGATGGCTACTTGTAAAATGCCTGTTGGCGATCTGCATTTTCATTACGAGCGCTGTCTACTTTTCGCCCCTCAGGGAGATACAACTATTGTATCTATGGGAACTAGCGCTCCCAGGGGGACAATGTGAGGGCCCTAGCTAACTG
>JACJUY010015030.1:0-10698 GCA_014220935.1 Platorchestia sp. MABIK | reverse complement strand
TTGGACATGGGCTTATCTAACTTGGGCATGTGCTTATCTGGTTTGGACATGTGCTTATCTGATTTGGACATGTGCTTATCTGGTTTGGACATGTGCTTATCGGATTTAGACATGTGCTTATCTGATTTAGACATGTGCTTATCTGATATGGACATGGGCTTATCTGATTTGGACATGTGCTTATCTGATTTGGACATGGGCCCATCTGATATGAAAATGAGCATATATTAATTTTTGAGTAACATTTTTGAGTGCTTGTTTTCCATGTGTATGTACATATATATATCATAAATACCCCGAAATTTCCGTCCAATATGAATATGTTCATAACATTGTTGTGGAGTAAGAGATGCACCTCATTGGCAGGTGGACAACGTTCAATGGTTCAAATCTTTAGAGAATACTGTTACCTCCTTCGTGAGTATGTATTGCGTGAAACGATTTTGACTTTTTTTATTACTGTTCACTGTTGTGATTGAACTGCTTGAATTATTATTATTATTATAATTATCATTACCATTTTTACATTGTTATCGTTATTATTATTATTATTATTACTATATCCAGGCTTCATCTCAACACGTTCGTATTGGATGAAATCAGTCAATGTCGACCTGCATAGTTTTTCGTAGTAGATTTTTTCATTAGACTCGATTTGACGTGGTCGTTCACTAAACAATAGATTATTTGACTAGAAGGTATGTCTCCCACTAGATTCTTGAACTAGCAGTGATGTTTCCCAATAGATTATTGAACTAGCAGATACAGTATGTCTCCCACCTACTCCCTCATGTGCCACCACGCGAACTTGAACCTGTGAATTTTGATGTGGTATTGGAATGTTCGTTTTTTTGTGTGGGCAGCTGGTAAATTAGTGGTTGATTCATTCACTGTTCTGTATTTTACTGCATCCCACATGGTACCGTGAGTGTGGAGTAGCAACATAGTCTGCAGCTACTCGAACACAGAGTTTCTAGATCGACTTTTGAGCTCATGTTTAGTTAACTTATCCTGGCATGAGGACGAAGCCGAAGTTTGAGGTCCTTTTTACCGAAGTAATAGTCAATTTATTTTATAAATTCACCTATTTCCTCTGCGCATAACAACATTTATCTGAGTTTTCATGAGTTCACTGATTTAATTTCCACGTAGTTATCATTTCAACTAAGTTATCATAAATGCACTAATTTCTTTTTCGCATAGCCTCATCTCTAGTAGATTTCCCTAAATTTACTAATTTTTATTCAGCACAACTTCATATCGAACAAGTTCCCATAAATTCCCAAATTTTTGTTTCAAGCAACTTCGTTTAAACTAATTTACAATAAATCCACTAATTTTTCTTCCATGTCACTTCATCTCAATTGAGCTTCTACAAATACACTAATTTCTCTTTAGCCCAACCTCATTACAACTAATTTACCCTAAAGTTACCATTTGCCCAACTCATTTCTACTAAGTTACCCTAAAGTTACCATTTGCCGAACTCATTTCTACTAAGTTACCCTAAATTCACCAATTCATTTCCCGCGCAGCCCCCATCTCCATAAAGTTGCTAAATCTGCGAACTTCAATTTAATTTTCTTGCTTCATTTCGATCATATTGTCTCATAATTTTATTTTCCTGAATGGTATAATTTCTCCAACGTTTTGATTCTCTCAAATTGAGCCATTTTCCTTTTTCTTCAACTCTGATCAAATTCCAACCCTAATTTCTAAAATCTGTTCTTCATTTCAACAATTTTCATTGTATCTGTTCTTTCCTTTTTATTTACGTTTTGAAAGCGCAGTTTTGCCCTTCATTTCAGAAATTTACCTCAATTAAATCTGTTCAACATTTTACACGCGCGCTTAAAAAACGCAGATCTGCCCTTCATTTCAGCAATTTTAATTTTTACAATCTGTCCTATACTTTTTATTTGCGTTTTAAAAACGCAGTTATGCCCTACATTTCAACAATTTTTACTGAATCTGTCCGATAGTTTTTATTTGCGCTTTAAAAATGTTCTTCAACTCTTCATTTGTACCATCTGTCTTAATTTAATCTGTCCAATATTTTTATTTGCGTTTTAAAACGCAAATAATCTCAGTGACCTCCACCCTCGCTTGCTTCAGGCTCCTAAACATTCGATAGCTTAGTTTTTATTCCAATAAACCTCCTCCCCTGTTAGATGAACTGCATCTGAAGCTCTAATAATTACCATTATAGATCTTGTGTCGTTCACTCCAAGGTTTTTAATTGTAAGAAAACCCGTACCAGTTTCCTTTGCTGTGCGTCTCAAAACAAGCGTGAAAATCAAGGAATGTGGTAAAATTAAGGTTCTAAAAAGAGGAATGTTTTAGTCTTAAGGAATTAAAATGTTCTCTAACATAAAACCTTAGCGTGTGTATTTGCAAGACTCTGATGATGAATAGAAATTAATTGAGTGGTTTTCATCAAATTAGCTTCATTGAAAAGTGTCTCAGAATATTTAGTGCTCTGATTTATTTCTCTAACTCAATTGTTCATAAACGTTCCTTCAATATCGTTAGTGTTAGTGAACATATATTTTATTTTATATAATTATATATCCTGTCAATCAATATTGTAATTATTCATTCAGTCAATTGATGCAATTTCGCTGATGGTAGTGACAAGACACTTGTATAACATTTTATTCAGTCTATTAACTCAACCTCATGTGAGGTAGCTAATGTGTTTCTATTTCAATATTCATTCAGTCAATTCATTGAATTTCTTTATCGGTAGCTAACATGTTTTGTATAATAATTTATCGTCAAGATGGACAATTAATTCAATTTTATTAGGGTTTATATAATAATCCACTGAACCTCATTGGAGGTAGTTAACAGCTGTTGTACGATGATTTGTTCAGTCAATTAGTGCACTCTCATTAGTGGCAGCTAACACGCTTTTCATGAAATAATTTACTCGGTCAATTAACCAATTAGTCGACCAAAAATAGTATCGATAAAATAACCAAGTTTTCAATTGGTTAAATTTAATACATAATTGCGTTTCAGTTGAAGGCGCAATGCTAAGCCTCTGTGTGTTGCAGTGTAACGTTCTTAGATGCATCCTGTAACTGCGGCAACATGCAAACTGAAGATTACTTCACATTGAACAGCGTCACTACACTCTATAAAACTTATAACAAAATGAAATGTGTTCACTGGAATGGTAAATCTAGTTACTTCACATTAGTGGCATTACGCTCTATATAACTTGTAGCAAAATTAAACATTTTCATTGAAATGGTAAATCCAGTTACTTTACATTTAATAATGACATTACACGAGGAAAATAGGTAATTTATTAAAATATGATATGTGCGTTCGCTGAGACACATTAGGCTATTCTGTGTGTAGTAATATCCTTGTTTATGCACCATGTTACAAAGTGACATATGTTTATTGAACTGATAAAACATTTTACCTCAAATGTTGCGGTCACGTTATAGGTTACGTAACCTGCTGCAAAATGATATACATCTTCACTGAAGTCAGTACACCAGTTGAAATTAAAAAATGCATTTGAAAATAAAAACATTTCACTAAACTAAGGCAGCACACAACTTAAAATAAAAAAATGATTAAAATTGAAAAACGTCTCCAATGATCTCAGCATATCAGTTAGAATTGTAATCGTAATTGAAAAATTGTAATTGTAATTGTAATTGTAATTGAAAAATTGTAATTGTAATTGTAATTGTAATTGAAAAAAATTTTCCCCACAGTCAGTACACCAGATAAAATCAACAAAACAAATTAAAAGTAAAACCCACTCCACTGGACTCAGCACCTCAGTTAAAATCGAATAAACAATTAGAATTGTAAAATACATCCACTAAGCTCAACACACCAGTTGAAACCTACAAAATACTAATTTCTATGCCCTCCAGCCACCATCGGTTTTGAAAAGAACAACCAAGTCTTGGAAATATCGTTTTTTAAATATATTTTTTGGTTAAAATAAAAAATAAATATTGGAAATAAATAAAAACATATACTCATTGTCTGACCATCCAATACTAAAGTGTTTTGTTTCGATGTAGATGTTTATCGACATAGAAACAAGATTATTATTATCATTATTATGTTATTACAATCAAGTCTTGGAAATATTGTGATGCTTATGTTGCACATTGATGTTGATGCTCAATCGCGCGGTTCCGAAATTCAAACCACACAGGGTGTCCCCCTAAAAATACATCCTCACTGTCTGACTGTCCAATACTAAAGTGTTTAGTTTCGAAATAAATGTTTGTTGATATAGATTCAAGTCTAATAATTTTGATCAAAGAAAATAACATCGAAAAAAAATTTGATATCACATAAGAGAATTGAATGTACCTGAAACAAAACTAAAAAATATCCAAGCAATCGTCAATAGATGATTATATGATCGTCAATAGACGATTATATGATTATAATCGCCAATAACGAATAACATTGTATGCAATAAAACTCAAAATCATGTGGGAAAATTAAATACACCTGAAATTAAAACAAAAAATACTTGAGGAATCGTCAGTCAGAGGATAAGTGAATTTTTTAGACATGGTCTAAATCGAACTTATTGCAAAATTACAACAGGTGTGGAATTCAGCATAGTTTCAACCTAAACCTGATTGCTGGTAAATGTGAAATAATGAAAAAAATATTATACAAAGTTATCAAGTGAATATTGTAACTTCTTTGATTGCCATGTCAAACTACAGAGCAAAGATTTTAAGCCCACGTACACACTTCATACACACAAACACGTATACGTACATACATACCCCATATACTGTATATGCACATACCAGCTGCACCACCAGTTCGCAGCACTCGTTTCAAGCCCACATACACAACCCACACATACACCATACACACCAGCTGCACTAAGCCCCAGTTCGCAGTACTGGAAGTAACACACAGACTACCGCTACTCTCTCTCCCAGTACCGACGGACGAAGTCCACCTCACGCCAGAGTCGTCGCCGGAGCTGACGAAGAAATCCTGGTTTGGGTCCTTGATGAGCACCGAGAGAGACGAAACCTACACCATCCTCGTCAGAGACAGAGCTCTCGCTCACGTCAAGGCTGACCTTATCCACGCCTTCTTGTCGGTGAGACGTGGTCCTGTGGCCTTTTTCTGGTGTTTTTTGCCTTTCAGACTTGGTCCTGTGGCCTTTTTCTGGTGTTCATTTGCCTGCTATACCTGGTTCAAATGCCTTTCCTGTTTTTTTACCTGCTAGACTTGGTTCAGTAGTCTTGTTCTGCTTTTCGTTTTTTTAAATTAGTCCTGAAACCTTTTACTGTTTTTCATCTTCTAAGCTAAGTTCAATAGGCTGTTTCAGTTTAGTTTGCCGTTTGGACTCGACGTAAAGGTTTTTTTGGGGTTTTTATTTATGAACATTAGTAAAACACCTTTTTGCTTTCTTCAATCATAGACTTGGTCTAGTGTCTTTTTTCTGTTTTTTAACGAGCGTAACATAGTACGAGCGTTTTTTCTGTTTCTGTTTGTCACCAACTGTCAATTACTATAGTCAACAAATTGCTATGGTCAATAACAGCCAATAACTCCCAATATTTAGGGACATTAACCACTAATTGCCATCGTCAATAACCTCGAATAGTTAGTGCCACAACTCCTAAGAGTTATAACCAACAGCCAATAATTGCTACCGTCAATTAACACTAATTACTCTTATTAACACCATTTGCTAACGTCAATAACCGCCAATTTCTATTATTAATAAACACCAATTGCTACCGTCAATAACTGTCAATTCTTATCTTCATTAATCACTAAATGCTATTTTCAAAAACCAACTATCGGTATCGTCAATAACTACCAATTACAGTAATCAATAACCACTAATTGCTCCCGTAGACAACCACCCATTGCTATAGCCATCAACCACCAATTGCTACTGTTAATAACCCCCAACAATAACCACCATTTGCTATCGTCAAGAACAGTCATTTACTACAGTCAATAACTACCAATAATCATCATTTACTACCGTCAATAACCCCCAAGAATAACCGGCAATTGCTATTGTCAATAACCACCAATTACCACCGCCAATAACCCCGGGGCGCAGGTGGCAGAGCTGAGCCACAGCGTCACCTCGCCGATGAGCTTCCGTCTGGAATACAAGCGCGGCAACGCTGGACCGGCCGTCTTCCAGCGACACGTCCGCTTCCAGGTCGACATTACGGCCGTGTGCCCCTCCAAGGAGCCGGGACAGCTCTTTGCTATTAATTTTATTCTCCTCTCAGGTAATTCCACGGTTTTTAGGCTCATTCGAAGTCTTTTTTCGGGTAATTCTCGGAGGGTAATTCAAAGTCTTCGCTAATGTAATTCTAGGTCTCCTCTCAGGTGATTCCTGGCTTTTCTGGGTAATTCGAAGTCTTTTTTCGTGTAATTCTCGGGTTTTAATGGTAAGTCGAAGTTTTTTCTCAGGCAATTCCCGGGTTTTAAGGGTGATTTAAAGTCATCTTTTAGGTTTTCGCGGGTTTTTGGGTAATTTGAAGTCTCCTCTTATGAAATTCCCGGGTTTCAAGTGTAATGAAAATTTCCTCTTAGGTAATTCCTGGGTTTTTGGTGTAATTCGCATTCTTTTCCAACGTAATTCTAGGTTTAGACGCCATGCATGTGTTCCCCAGGTTTAATCGCAGAAAATTAGAAGTCACCATTATATTAGACGAGTCAAAAACTGAACGTTTACGTTGCTTGTATTTGTTATTTTCAACGAGATCAATTACTGATCAATGTTCATTTATCGATTTATAATTAACATTTCCCAATAAATGAGGTCATTAATGATTTCAACTTTTATCAGACAAATTATCGCAATCGTTACAATTTTGTTTGTATGTGAATGTTGATCAGTTATTGAGCTCATTAGGGATTTTATTCCCGAATCAATTGTTTGCTAAAACCCTTTGATTGTGCAATTAATTTAAAAGTGTAGGAGAATATTCCCACGGTACAAATACTTATTTACCCCTTATTTTCGTTCAATATATCCTAGCTCATCCATCAACACTGTGCGTTATGGTAAAGTCAGTACATAGGCGGTAACAAATAGGTACCCCTGTGTTCAGGTAACATGTTTGGGAGTAACTGTGTTTCTAATAAATAGTTAACTGTTCATCAAAAGGCAATTAAAATCACCGCTACGATTGGCGTAGGCAGCGTTCATTAGCTTGTAAGACCTGCTGATGCTACCTGCGCGGTTTGGTTCCATCAGGGCAAGTGCGGTGGCGGTCTTACATTAGCTCCTACTTGAGTTTCCAACGCTTGAATGATTAGAGTCAAGAGTTGAGGGGTAACTAAAGTAAGACACTACAAGCTTATCGTTTTGGTGTGTGGCAGCGCCGGCGCTGCGCAGCGGCAGCGCAGAGACATCCATTGGAACGTAGGCACGAACTACGGTTTAAATACATAGTGCAGTTTTGCGCCGTCCCACTGTAATCTCGGCCGTCAGCTAAAATGCTGAGATGGCCTGTCCTCCCACGAACATTACTGCTCTAAACTACACTAAAGTGCCCAGAACTGCGCTGAGTTGCGCTGAGCAGCACTTTAATGCGCTAGACTGCGCTAAACCACTCTAAACTGCGCTATACTGCGCTAAACCGAGCTAGACGGCTCTGAATTTCTCTGGACTGCTCTAGATTGCCCTGAACTGCTTTAAACTGTGCTAGATTGCACTGAACTGTGGTAGACTGCGCTGAACTGCTCTATACTGCGCTAGACTGCTCTGAACTGCACTAGACTGCGCTGAACTGCTGAAAACTGCGCAAAAATGATAACTATGATATAACTTTGTGCTCAGGTAACATACGGAGGTTCCGTCGCATTTGCGAACACCTACAGTCGCAGGTGTGCTCCAGACGACCCCCTGCCTCCCCCCGCGTCGGTCGCAAGTTCACCACCGAATTGTCGGAATCTTCGTCGTGTGGGTCCGATACATCGGACCGGTTGTCGCCTTTTCCTGCTCCTTTAAAACAGGTGACCGGGCCCGCACGTGTACATGTGCGTTTCTTCACACGTATTATGTGTGCGTGTTGATGTGATACACATGTACTGTATGTGTGAAAGTTTACTAATCATAACTTACACGTGAAAGTTTTGTGTGTGAGTATTGGTGTGATATACCTGTATGTGGGAAAGTTTACTAATCATAAATTACACGTGAACGTATTGTATGTGCGTGTAAGTATGATGTAAGTATGAAAGTAAGCTTAGTGAACATATTTTGCGTATGATTTTCCGACCGATTTCTTGTTGGGTGAAACTTGATTTAGAGTAAAACAGTGAAATCGATCGGCATGTGGGTCATAACGTGAGTTGAACCAATAATTTGTAAACAGCACATGACTTGAGTTGAACCAACAGTTGGTATTTGTGTCATCACCTGAGTGGAACCACTAATTCATACACAGCACCTGACTTGAGTTAAACCAATAGTTGGCATATAAGTTACAACCTGAGTTGAACCAATACTTCATACAAAACACAGGACTTGAGTTGAACCAGTAATTCATGCACAACAAATAATTGGAGTCGAACCAATAACTTGTACGCAGCCAAGAATTTGAGTAGAACCTCCGGTTTGCATTTGCCAGGCCGGCGACAGCGACGCAGAAGGGGACCAGGGCGACCAGACAGAGCCTGAGGAAGGGTCTGCGTCCCCACCCGAGGTGTCCCCGCCCGTCACAAACGGAGCCCGGAGCTGCTCCGATCCCGAAAGCCAGCAAATGACCAATAACGAAACGAGCTAATGCGGCGCTTCCCTCTCGTAAGGTGTATGAGATATTCACAAAAGTGCATCGATCTAATTCCGGCCAGCTGTCTCTGAGTTCTGAGTCAGAAAAGACACAGCCTTGCTCTTTGATGGGTGCGCATTGCTGTTAAATCAAAGGGCTTCGAAAATTAAACTTGGCCTTGATCGAAACCTGCTCGCACGATCATTGCTACGACTGGAGGCTGATATCATTATCATTGCCGTGATCAATGGATGGTGGCATTATCATTGTAGTGATCGGTGACTGGTGGCAGTGTCATTGTCATTATCGAAGACTGATGGCACAATCAAGGCCTTGATCGAAAGCTGTTGACACCATCATGGTCTTGATCTAAGGCTGTTGACATAATCATAACGTTGAACACAGGCTGTTGACACAATTATGACTTTGATCGAAGGCTGTTGACATAATCATAACTTTGTTCACATGCGATCGACAGTCATAGCATTGATCAGAATGCGTGATAATCATAACCTCGATCTCAGCCAGAATTCATCACAGTGTTCAATTGAATGCTTTGAAATACAGTCCAGAAGACGTTAGACTTTGACCATCACGCTACCGGCGAGTGTAAGAAAATGGTGCATAGTCTGAACGAAGCAAGTCTTCTTTCTACTTTTCAATACCAAGGCACTGGAAGAAAATTTGCGTGTTCTTTTTCCGGTTAACCGAACTCTTCGTCTTCTTCGATTGCTGAAGGGCTGTAAATGCCTCGCTGTGGAAAAATTGATATCCAGCATTTTTGCATTAAACTCAATTGTTTCTTCTCAGCTTGTGCGAAACTGAATTCGAATTGGCGCGTGAAAATTTAGATTTGCAGCTTTGCGTCTCAAAATACGACCAACTCCCCTGGATTTTGCAGCCAGATCGCTTGATGGAACATCGGTCAGAGCGTTTTCAAAGCGTTTTCAAAGCGTTTTCAGAGCGGTTTAAGAGCGTTTGCAGAGGGGTCAAAGCGTTTTCAAAGCCGTTTCAGAGCGTTTTCTAGAGCCCATTTCTCACTCCAAATTAGATATTTCGGAAAAGAACTGACGTGCGTTTATAAGCAAAATTGGAACCAGTGTGGCACCATGACATTTAAAATGCCTCAAGAAAAATGGCTGGAAAATGCTTTTAAATGGCTGGAAAAGGCCTCAAAATGCCTCAATTTCCAAATATGTCTCAAAGATAATCCATAACCTCAGCAGGACAACAGACCCAGTTATTGTGATTCCAGTGCAATAGAAAGTGAAAATTCACGGTTGTTCTCAAGTTTAAATAAGTATACAAACTGAATGACTTTTTGCGAGACCACATTCTTGAGAAAACTGTATTTGTGAAGTGAAGGTAGGAGTAATAATAAGTTGAAGAACTTTGTGATAAATCTGAGATCATTTTTAAACAAAAGCCTCTAGATATACAGTACATATATTTTGGTTATTTGTGTTGAAGTGTTCCACTGAGACTACAGCGAGGAATTTGAACCTGTCGTGGAGAAGTGAAGAAACTTGCATCCTGTGACCCCAAGAGGGTGTCGTACTCAGTGCTGTTAAAAATGATATAAGTCACAGAAATATCTGTCAACGAACTGTTCGTACACCAGAAGTTGTTTAATCCATGTTTCCCATTTTTGTGATTAATTTTTACAAATTTGACTTTTTTAATTGTTGATGATATTAGTAGAGAAAATTGTAGATAAATCTGTTCAATTTAGATATTTTTCAGTTGCGCAATTGCATCCTGTCTTTTGCACTACATTCCGGATCTCGGGCATAAAAAAATGGTTGTGAATTTATTTCTTTACTAGCGCACGGTCAGTACTTAAATTTCTTTCGAAATTTCGATAATATGTGGCTCAAAAACTCTACGAAAGTTTTGGGCAACATTTACCGGAGATGACTAATCTATTCTCTTG
>JACJUY010015029.1:0-15513 GCA_014220935.1 Platorchestia sp. MABIK | reverse complement strand
CTGAGTATCATGGTCTGCGTGGTCTGAGTATCATGGTCTGCGTGGTCTGAGTATCATGGTCTGCGTGGTCTGAGTATCATGGTCTGCGTGGTCTGAGTATCATGGTCTGCGTGGTCTGAGTCTCATGGTCTGCGTGGTCTGAGTCTCATGGTCTGCGTGGTCTGAGTATCATGGTCTGCGTATCATGGTCTGTGTTGGCTGTGTATCATGCCTCGACAGCTGTGGCCATACGGAGTAGCTGAGTGTCTAGCACGTTTTCCTTACCCAGAACATGACATTCTCTCACAGTTCTTATGTATATTAGAATACGTTTATGCGTTGCCCTAATTTTTTTCTTCTTTTGACTTCGTTCATATTCTCATCGACGTCCAGGAGCAGGATTTCGAACTGTTCACGTCTTCGGAGCGGTAGAGCTGACAGCGTGAGTTCTTTTGTAGACTTGACTACACCACGGCCTTTTTCAGTAGTAAAATATCAGAGTTTAAGCTTTTTCAATGTTTCCGTTTAAATCCAAACTCTAGCGTGGAAATCATTGCCATAAAAAAAGTATGCGTACTGTAACCGAAACAACGGAAAAACTTACGCATCTAGGAGTATTACTACGACAATTAGAATCGTTTGTACAGGATGGCGCATAAGTAACGCACCCTTATTTATTACCGCAATATACACTGGGGATCTGTAGACAGGATACGACATGTAAATAAACTTTAAGAGTTCCTCTATCGTTTGCAATTAACCCTATCGTTACACCTTTCATGGTTTATTTATTATTAATTTTTTTAAAGGGTGCGTTACTTATGCGCCACCCTGTATATGCGGCCCTGTCCCTGATGCCCCTCAGTTCTCTTTCACTGAAGAGCAGCTCCGTTAATTGAAACTTGCTCCGCATGCCGGAGCTGCGTGATGAATAAATCTTTAGTTCAACCCTGAGACTCAACTGTTCAATGGTGACACGTTTCCTGCGATGGGTTAACTCTTTGACAGCGGCAGGTAAAACTGAGGGTTAATATTCAACTCAAATTTAACGTCAATTGGAGTAAGAAATTTGGGAAATAGCAAGCGTTAATTGGGTCGCGCCTTCATTTAGTTTTTTTCATTATTTATAAAAATTGAGCGTATGACTATTGGGAGCATTATGAAAATCCCCTCAGTGATCACCGGTGGCTCACGTTGCAGTCAAAGTTTTAGAAGTTCAATATTCAATTCGAATTTAAATTCAATTGTAGTAAGCAATTATGAAAATATGAAACATGAACTAGATCGTGTCTTCATTTAGTTTCATTAAGTATTTATGAAGATTGAGTTGGTGACTACTGGTCGGTCAGCAGCATTATGAAAATCCCTCGGTGACCACCGGTGGGTTCCTTCGCAGAAAACGTGTTAAGCCTCAAGAAGTGAATTCAAGCTAATGGAGGCGCACTTTAATAATGGATAACCATGAGGTTTGATCACGATTATTTTATTATTTTGGTTTCATATGAATTGTTTTCAGGTTCTGAGCAACGCAACAAAATTATCACGTTGCTTGCAAAACGACCCATCGATGGGTCGTTTGAAAATTTTTTTACAATCTTTCAAAATTAACGGAATTTAAAGGACCCAGTTAATGTTTGATTTTCATAAAATTGCTAACAACTTGTGACTTTAAATTTGGGTTGAATATTGAATTTTAATATTCAACCATATTTCAATATTAAATTTATTGAACGCATTAAGTGCGGCGGCATTGCGGTTTAGTGACTTTTGATCGTTTTTATTTGCCTAATCTATCTTGCCGTAGAAAAGTTTTCTTGAAAGTTTGGTTTTCAATAACATTTTAAGTCGCAGAGAGGCGTCTTCATAGCAGGCGTCTCAGTTGGCTCATGTGCGGCGGGTTCGGAAATCACCGAAAAATCGATACAGTTTCTGCTAGGGCTGAACGCGAGGAAAAAATTGTTAAAAGACGCGCAAAAATAGGTTTCCAGGAATAATTTTTCGCGAGACTCTAGTCTGAGATAATTTAGATTGTGATACTTGTTTGGATGAAACGGACTGCGCTTAAAGAAACGGTCAAATAGCTGGGAAAATGTAAGTATTATTGAGTGCTACAGAGTTCTAGTGGTAGGTGCATCAAATGGTGAAAAAATGGGTGAAATAAAGATATACTGTTGTGTAAGGTTGAGTTAGTTAAGATCATGTACTGCTTTTTTGATGCGAATTAAAGAAATGAACCATGTAAATTGATGGCCCTACGTCTATCAAACATAGAGAAACGAATCAGCTTAGCGTGTACTGTACACGAGCGCACAGAGTGATAAGAATAAATTACAACTGAAAATATCCGTTTCTGAGTTCAAAGTAAAAAATAAATAGAGCAAAGCGCCTTTGTTCTAGCACACGGGAAGAACAAAATGCTTATTATGGTCAAGGTCACGAGGGGATCCGTCCGTGAGTAATGGAGGAGAAAAAAAAACTGGCAGCCGTGGGAAGAAATGTGACCTAGATTATGAAACGCCGAGTCCAGAGCGCGTGGGTCGGTTAAATGAAGGAAAGCTGGTCAGTTTCCATCAAGGGTACCGGAAAGTTTTGCGGTTTTTTCTTTAGCGAAACTCTAACACATGAAAAAGTCTAAACAGCTGTTTTCAAGGTCTGACCAGTGGTGTTGTTGGATTGCTACCTTAGAGGAATTCATACAGAATACAATGACCCGTATGATTCACTTTTAAAATTTTTCCTCCATGGACTGAAGATAATAACTAACAACATTATAACAACTGAAGTAGATTCAATTAAATGTGAAGATTAACTGAAAATCTGACATCCGATCTGACCTTGAAAACAGCTGTTTGAACTTCTACAAATGTTTCAAAGTTTGGCTGAAAAAACACTCCCTGGGGGAATATGTGAGGTCCCGAGCTAAAGGTTAGGTAGGCCTTCTTTTTGGTGTAATAGAATAGGTTTTTTTTGCTTTGTTACGGACCATCTTTTTTCGGTTCTCTGCTGTCCTGTTTCTCAGCACCTACTACTTTCTTCATCAGCTTTTTTTCTTGTTTCATGAACTTCTTTCTTAGCTTACTGCTTTTATGCACCTTGTGCGTAGATTCCGCGGTCCCATAACTTCATACTAAATGGTGCCTTCATCCTTCCTCTCTTTGAACATTTCTGTTGTGGTAAAGGGAGGCTAAAACTTTTTTATAATCAATCAGTCATTGCGTGAAGAATCGGGAACATAACTTTCCGGTACCTCTAATATAATACCTGGACGAAAGCTAAATCGATTGCAAAAAATGGCAAAATTAATCCACGTTCTAGGCGCTCAGTGCTGACTCGATATCAAAAAAGCAAGATTGAGCTGCGTCTTGCTCAATGCTGGCTTGATTGCCAAAACTAAGCGAGATTAAGCCGCGTTTGGCTCACAGGAAACAAGAGATCCAATCAGGATTTATTGAAGTAAAACGAGCTTCCACGTTTGTTGCGCTGGCCACGAGAAATGAACATATCAGTGAAAGATGAAATGCAAATTCTCTCAAGTTTAGGGCTGTGTCGTCTTTCAAGCCTTTGATTCAAATGCCTTGCTTTAGACCAGGGCTTCTCAACCATTCTATTGTCGTTTACCCGCTAATTAGCTTAATTAATGGTGTATCTTCATATACCCCCAGAACAGTTAAAGGCTTAAGAAAATATAAAAATACACTTAATGATTAATAATCTTATATGCTTATACGGTTGTATGTAAATATATATTGTACATTTTAACAAATGATAAATGTACCACTAGGGGTACAGGGTGGTGCATAAGTAACGCACCCTTATTTATTACCGCAATATACACTGGGTATCTGTAGACAGGATACGGCATGTAAATAAACTTGAGAGTTCCTCTATCGTTTGCAATTAACCCTATCGTTATACCTTTCATAGTTTATTTATTATTAATTTTTAAAAGGTTGCGTTACTTATGCGCCACCCTGTACATGTACACCCGGTTGAGAGGCCCTGCGATAGAGGTTCATGAATGCGGCGCGCTTGAACCAAGATTCATGGAGCTTACAGCGCTTGGTATCCATGATTTGAGGGAGAAAGCATTTTTCCTGCATATTTGTGTAGGCCTCGAGGTAATAAACCGTTTGCCTACGGACTTCTTCTCGGAAACGAGTTCAGAGCTCCGTGAGTGAGACATTCTTCGAATGCGCCGCATTTCTGCCTCTAATTTTAGACCCAAACAATGGAAGGCCTCGGAATTTCAAGGATAAAAATATCAATCTTATCCCAGTTGTCCTCGGCTTCCCCATTCAACTCAGGGTTGTGTCGGGCGTCAGATAGACAAGGAACGTGGACGTGTCTAGGCAAAAATTAACGATGCCTTCAACTTCACAAAGGTTTTCAATACACTAGAAATTCGAGCACGTGTTTGTGAGCCAGAAGAAATGCTTTGTGAAATTATGTACGTGAAGGTCTTGGGGGAAAATTAAAGTTTGCTGTTAACGGATGGCGGCACGCACGATGTTCGGCTTGTGATGCGTTTCTATGTAGATAATTTGGTATGTAGATAATTCTGGTCATCCGTAATGAATTAGTGCGAGAAGTTTTTGATTGCAATAATAATTATTAGTCTCCCGCTTTATTTCAAATAAGAAAGAAGGCGAAATGAATTATAGGCTGGAGTAAATAAAAAAATAATACCTCTCTAAAGTTGATGAGGCAGAGCCGTCACATGACCCGTCAAAAATGTATAACAACAAGTGCACACGGCCCGTCAAAAATGTATAACAAGTGCACACGGCTCGTCAAAAAATGATAGGGCTAGATATCAGACCAACTGAGCTTAAACATGGCTTTCCCATAATTTCCCTTGCTGTTCTATGGCTTTTCTATTCTTTTTCAAGTCCAACTGCTGACATTCTATACAACCTAATCTAACCTAACCAACAATACACGTATCAGTGTATTGTTGAAAGCTCCTGAATTGAAATATAGTCATCTGCAGTCATATATGTTTGTCTGCAATTATATATTTATCTTCCATACACGTGATAGTCTCCGGCGTCTTTCTTGCTGTCAAAGTCTTGCTGCTTCTCTCTTGCGGTTGGGCATGTTTCTATCTTTGGTGGCCTCTTTTGCCGGAATTTTATTCTGAAATGTCGTCTGTTATCTCTTCGAAGCTTTTCAAGAAAATCACAATTTCGAAAACAATAACTCAAATTTCAAAACCTTGGGCCTTATACCAAGTGGTAGCCAGGTTACTGGTCAAACGAATTTAAAACATTACTTTTCGCATTATCAATTAAAAATATCAAAGCAACGTGATGAATTTCAATAGAGAAAGCTCCAAAGAAAATTTCTGTATGGTAAAATAAGCCGATTGCGTATTCTGGATACCATAATGCAAGTGAAAGGAATTGAATCGCCACAGAAAAAAAATGCAACAGAATAGCTTCTTGTGTTTCTTAAACTTTATCCTTGTTGCTATCAAAGCTATCGATTAGGAGAGGGGGTCACACAGACGGACGAACGGACGGACGCGGCTCCTTTTATATTAGTGATTATTATATCAGAAAGTTTTAGCCTCCCTTTACTACGACAACGATGTTCAAAGAGAGGAAGGATGAAGGCACCATTTGGTATGGAGTTGAGGGAACGCGGAATTTATGCACAAGGTGCAAAGAAACAGTAATCTATGTAACTGTTTCTATGCCCTTTCTGCGTATATTCCGCGTTCCCTTAACTCCATACTAAATAGTGCCATCTTTCTTTCTCTCTTTGGATCGCATTTGTTGCGGATAGGGAGGCTTAAACTAACCAATAAACTAATCTGTAAATGATTTATTTCTGACCTTCGAAGGAAAAACTATTGTATTTTTGAGAATTGGCGCTTCCATGGAGAAAGTGTGAGGTCCTGAGCTAGAGGTTAGGCAGTCCCTTCTATTATTGAAAAAGAAAAGTTTTTTTTAGTTATAAATATTTTTTTTTCGGGTCACTACCATCTTTTTCAGTTTCCAATTCTTTCTTCTTCAATTTCTATCGTGTATCGTATACTTTTTAATCTTGTTTCTATGCGCAGAGTATGTTGTACACCTTGTACATTGATTCCCAGTTCCCTTGATTCCGTGCTAAATTGCGCCTCCTTCCTTCCTACATTAGGGACGCTCCTGTTATGTTTTTAGGGAGACCTAACCTTACTTTTAATCTAATATTAACGCATTCAAATTATCTTTATTAATGCATTCCAATTATCTACATTATTAATGTATTCCAATTATCTACATGTATTTCAGCATTACCTACCGTAAATCAGATACCAACATCAAATGTTAACAAAAGCATTACCTTAATTAATCATTATTACAGTGATAAATAATCACCGACTATTACTATCACTATTTTAACACGTTTATCGCGTTTCCATTGTTGTAAACGGTTGGTTTTGTTCCCTATTCTGCTCCTTACAAATAGCAGAATAGGGAAGTGGACTTCACTACTTTAATGCATTTTTATGCTTCCTAAAAAATAGTAAAAAACAATTTACGATGCATTTCACCTGGTAAAAGTTAGTTCTTAACACTTTGACTGCGACGTGCGCCACCGGTGGTACACGGAGGTAATATTCATAATGCTGCTGACCGACCAGTAGTCGCAAACCCAATTTTCATTAATACTTAATCAAAGCTAAATGAAGACATGATCCAGTTCATGTTTCGTATTTTCAAAATAGTTTAATACAATTGACTTTAAATTTAAGTTTGGTGTTGAACTTAATATTTAGTGGCCGCATTCAAAGTATTGAAGAGGTCGCGAAACAGAAGAAATGTCATTCATTTACACCGGTACGTAAATGAGCAACTCACCGACTGGTACACTGGTAGCCCAATACGCGGGGAACGTGTTAAATTAGGCTCACAGGAGCTTCTAATACATTTACCATGAACTCGTATATAACTAATAAACTCGTATAATTATTAAACTCGTACAACTATAACTAAACTTTAATATATTTACCATGAACTGGTATAATAATTGGACTCGTACAACTATAACTAAACTTTAATATATTTACCATGAACTGGTATAATAATTGGACTCGTACAACTTTAACTAAACTTTAATATATTTACCATGAACTGGTATAATAATTGGACTCGTACAACTATAACTAAACTTTAATATATTTACCATGAACTGGTATAATAATTGGACTCGTACAACTATAACTAAACTCTAATATATTTAGCATGAACTCGTCCCATATAAGCCCATGAGCCTAAACACAACCATGCACCTCAGGCTTTGGCTCTTCAACAACAATGTCTGCGAAGACTGGTATGATTTAATCCTACTTTGAATAGGTTTCCACTTTATTGTTCTGTTGATTGATTGCCAAAACTCGCGAGTGAAAGCTTAAATGCTATTAATTGTGGCGGTTGGTTGCATTCAAATGCCGCATGAATAGAAAGAACAAATTGGCTGTTGATGGCTGTGTAAAATGATTTTTTTTATCATGAAAGAATCTCTAAATTTGGGGAACTGCTTTGTCATGTCTGACTCCCGTGCCATTAATTTCATCTGTTCTTTAGTCAGCAGACGTAAATATAGGAAACTTCAATTAGTAAACGTATAAATGCATAGTTTTTAATCGTTTTTTAAGCGATTTCATCTGCATCAGAAAATGTGGAAGGGCTGCCTTCAAAACTGCTGAATATTATTCTCAGAATATTATTTTCTGCCCCCCTTAGGGGATACAACTGTTGTATCTATGGGAAATGGCGCACTTAAGGGGAAAATGTGAGGTCTTGAGCTGAGAGCTAGGTACGTAGGTCTTCCTTAGTATTAGTTGTCGCGCAATAAATATCTAAAAAAGTGTAGTGGGTTTTGCTGGTATCCTCATGCTCGTTATTCTAACATTTTTGTACTTGTGTGGTAGAAAAACCCGTATCACAGATACGCTCACCAAGTGCTTCATGCTCTGCAGGTTGAAAATTTGGAGACAAAAAGCACAGTTCTTGAAACAACCAAACATTAAACGCACAAGTAGATCCTTATATTGTTGCATTTATGGGATAGCGCTTTTGAGGGGGAAGATGTGAGGTCTCGAGCTGAGAGCTAGGTAGACCTTCCTTTTGTTAGAATAACTACGGCATCGTTTTTAATTGGAAAATCCTAAAGATAAATTTAATTTCATAAGAACTGTAACAAAACCAGCATAGTTTCATTATGAGATAACAAACACAGACGCAGCCGTGACCGTAATTCATGTTAAGAGAACATGACAAACCTGACCGCTCTCACGGCCATGGTTATTATTGGCGGGAACAGTTTATGGTGAAGTGATGGAGCAATGATAACCATGGCAGTTATTCGAACTGAAAATATGATGTATTACATACAACGTCATAAGAAACGAAACATTACCTATGACCAGTATTCAATTTTTAAGAATAGTACATGAATTCGCATGAGGAACCTGAGAATAACGAAGCAATAATGACCATGACAGTAATTCGAATTGAAAAAAACGATGTAATACATGTACGACATAAGAAATCAAGCATCAACTATGGCCAGTATTCAATTTTAAAGTATAAATGAATTACCATGAAAAACCTGAAAATAATCATGACCGCACTTGTAATTAGAGCAATAATGTAATGAATGTAATCTATCAAACTCCAAATTTATCTATTACCTAAAGTAGATTGAAGCAATAATTTTATAAATTTAATCTCTCAAACCTTAAATTTTCTAAAGCTTTGAATTGAAGCAAAAATAAAATAAATGTGATCACACAAACCTCAAATCAGCCGTTGACTAAATAAGAATAAAAGCGATGATGTGGTATACTAATATATATTCATAGAAAATCTTGAAAGTAATCATGGCTATATTTTGAATTGAAACAATGATGTTATAAATTAGACCTCCCAAGCCCCCCCATTAGCCACGGCCTAAATTAGAATTGAAGCAATGAAGTAACGCAAAACCCCCAAATTAGCCCCGGCCTAAATCCCAAATTAGAAATAAAGCAATGATGTAACAGACGAGTCCTCACATTAACCCCGGACCCAATCCCAAATTAGAAATAAAGCAATGATACAACAGACGAGTCCTCACATTAACCCCGGACCAAATCCTAAATTAGAAATAAAGCAATGATGCAACAGACGAGTCCTCACATTAACCCCGGACCAAATCCTAAATTAGAAATAAAGCTATGATGCAACAGACGAGTTCTCACATTAACCCGGGACCCAATCCCAAATTAGAAATAAAGCAATGATGCAACAGACGAGTCCTCACATTAACCCCGGACCAAATCCTAAATTAGAAATAAAGCAATGATGCAACAGACGAGTCCTCACATTAACCCCGGACCAAATCCTAAATTAGAAATAAAGCAATGATACAACAGACGAGTCCCACACAAAAGCCCCGGCCCACGCCAGAACTAACAGCCCGCTGCAGAAGGTGAGGGTGTGGCGGTGGCTCACCTGCGGGTCTGCCTTGAGTTGGCGGGTGTGTGCCAGGGCGCGGCGGGTACGGGAGTGGGGCAGCCCGCGGTGCTGGAAGTGGTGGGCACCTTCCTCGCCCACTACCTGCACACCGATCACACAGCTCCATTATTTCGTTATTGCATGCGCTACACGTATCGGATCTCCTAACTCATCTCCATTAATTCTGATTTATTTCATGCGCTGTGCATTTTGCATTTCCTCTCATCTCTATTACTTCTGATTTATTTCATGCGCTGTGCATTTTGTATTTCCTCTCATCTCCATTACTTCGGATTTATTTCATGCGCTGTGCATTTTGTATTTCCTCTCATCTCTATTACTTCGGATTTATTTCATGCGCTGTGCATTTTGTATTTCCTCTCATCTCCATTACTTCTGATTTATTTCATGCGCTGTGCATTTTGTATTTCCTCTCATCTCCATTACTTCTGATTTATTTCATGCGCTGTGCATTTTGTATTTCCTAACTCATCTCCATTACTTCTACTTGCTTTCAGGCGCAAACTCTGTGCTGTGGAGGAACTGTGCTCAATTTGAACTGGCCTTGTTCAAAGTGAGCACAGTTCCTTAATGTTTAATTTTGTACATTGCGATATTTGGTTATTTTAGTTTTAGATCATCTGCCAGGAACCGCTTCTGGTTATTACAGGGACACTTGTTTGTAGCTTCTTGTTTGAATGTTGCTGTTCACCCTAAAAATTCGCTACTCCTTTTTTTAGTTGCGTCTTTAAAGGGATTGGATTAATTTTTAAAAATAAATTACAGAGTAAATTACTATGTATTTTACAAGATAACTGCTTCGTGTTCACAGCTTAGGATGTGATAAGAATTAATTTCTGCATCCAATAACATCAATTAGGTTAAAATCGGTTCACCATTTTTAATTTTATTTGCATTTAAAAGTGAGATATATATTTTTTTTAAACACATTTTAGGTACCAATGATTTTTACCCTCGTTACGCCACACCAGACGGTAACCTGAGCATGAAGCGGCTGCTCTTGGATTATCATTGGGTTTTCATCACACCAGGAAAGTCAGTTTTGTTTGTTAACATGCCCATTGATATAAAAAAGGGCCTCGTTAGACATGATTAGGTGTGAATCTCATCACCCGTAAGACATAAAATGTACACGCGAAGTCTTTCTTAGTTGATGGTCTGCAAACTTTAAAAATTTGATAACATGAATTTTGTACGGAAATGTTTCCAAATATTTTGTTAGGATGCATTGCAATGATCTTCGGGAAATTCTTAGATGACTGGAACGTTGTCTAGTCGACGTTTTTAAATCTGCTGCGACACTCAATAAGACACGTTGAACTACGCATGCATTTTGTACCAATCTCGGTCTGCCTTTGTCTTGTTCTTTGTCTGCTGTTGAGCCGAAATCTTGAAATGATTGCAATAATGCAATGTTTGGAAGGCCTTTGTTGATTAAATCTTCTTACGAAGTCCCTTTGTGCTGCAAATAACGATTCATGGTGAGAGAAATAACTTTCCACAATCTTTGCTCGTTGGTCGTTGCTGTATTTCGGCATTTGATGATATGACAATAATGTAAATTTTGATAACAAAATGTGCCTCAGAGCCTTACCATCGGTGAGGATGAAACATGAATATTTTCTTTTACATTTCCTATGTTATGCAAATTTCTCCTTGTACATATTAGTGGTCGTGTAATAAATGTTCAAAATGATGAAGTAACTTTTGCACCCCCACTGTATCTACCCACTCGTGCTCGTAATTCTAACATTTTTGTACCCGTGAGGTAGTGAAACCTGTATCACAGATACGCTTATGTGCTTCATGCTCTACAGGTTGAAAATCTAGTCGGTTACCGACAAACTTGATGTTTGAACTAGCTTACGTAATCAAATTAAGTAGTTTGTTGGTAGCTTACTTATTTCGTCAGCTGGTCGCTGGGTTAATTGGTGGGTTGATAGCTTACTTGGACAGCTAGTAACTTACTTACTTGGTTGGTTGGTCGCTCATTTGGTTGGTCACTTATTCTCGGTGCGTGTTGTAAAGCAGGAAATTGGCTACACTAATTAAAATTGAAAGAGAAATTTTGTGCATAATATTAAGCCTTTTGAGACTCTCCAACAATGACGCAATAAGATGGTTACTTGAGCACAACACAGCGACTGTAAATTTCCGTTTTTCAGTGTCAAATTTTCATTTTTTAGTGATTTTTCGGATCCATATATTTGCTTCGTGTCCGTAATTCAATAATTAATTTATGGATCCTGAGTAATTTATTGGACAAGTCTGGTGCAACAGGTTCTGAATTCTAGCGTAAATATTATATTTCCGAGAGAATTGTAGGCAGTTACGAAGGCCCCGACATTGCCGGCCCTCACCACGGTAGAGGAAACAAGGTAGGGTCATTTCTATTGGAGGAAATGCACCTCCTCTTGTTCGGCTGGCCAATAACTTCACCAAAACGCCATGTCGTTGGGCTTATAGTGGAGCCAGATTTGGGGGTAGCAGTGCTACCAGATGCAATATAAGCGCTGCTATTGGTTCGTTGCCGTGACGTCAGCAAATCCACACAGTCGATGAAAAAAAGACTGGTTTGACCCTACCTTGCTTCATCTACCGTGGCCCTCACCTACAAATTTAAGTCCAAGTACAGGAAAAACTAGAAATTTAGCGATGCTTGTATCACAGATACATGTCCTTATACGTTGACCAATTGATTTATTTAACTCACACATTTAAACGAGTCCTAAAGAAAAAAAAATTAATCCGTTCTTTAATCCGCATAAGGGCATTAGTTAATGAAAATCTACTATTTGATCATAACAAATTATAATCGGTGATTAATATAATTTATTTAATCTACTTGATTGAATAGATCAATAATAATGAATATTAATTATAACATTTATTATTAATAATCAATAATAATTAATATTCGGTCATTTCATCAGGTAAAAAATGTTCTGCACGGAAAAAGAAATTACAACAGCGGATGCCTCCCTTACGGCAATAAAGGCGCTCCCAAAAAAGGGGAGAGGGCACCATTTACTTTGGACTTTAGGGAACGGAGAATCTATGCACAAATGCTGAATTGAGAAAGAAGTTCATGAAGCAAGATGAAAGCTGAAGAAGAAAGCAGTAAGTACTGAAAAACAGGACAACGGTGAATCGAAAAAAGATAGTCCCTAACAAAGCAAATCATTTCTATTTCAGCAAAAAGAAGGCCTTTGACGAGGAACTTTGACTTTCTTCTTCCACTTATATCATGTTTCATAACCTTCCTTCTCAATTTACAGTTTCTATGCACAGGGGATCCTGTGCGGGAACACACGTTCTGCATAGATTCCGTATTCCCTTAACTCCATACTTAATGGTGCCTTCATCCTTCCTCTCATTGAACATCTAAGTTGTGGTGAGAGGGGCTGAAATTGACTTAGAATCAATCAATTTCATGTTTTCTTCCTCATCTTTCCCAACCTATTTCCAAGCGCGTAGTATATCCTGTGAGATAACTGTACGGTGTTCGCCTAAGAGTAACATTTATTGTTACACACCTTTCAACAGTCAATACTAAATGGGCATTTCTTTTTGGCTTTCTTGAGATCGCAGTTTGCCAATAGAAAGTCTTAACTAATGCTAACTATAGCTTAACTGGACGGGAACGAAAGTGAAACCTTCAGTATTGTAATAATATAAGATTTTTTCTCAGGATAAATTCGCGTGACCTTCCTCTCAAGGTTTGGTATGATTCTATCATCATCTTTACTGGAACTCCGGGAAAAATTTAAAAAAATCAAGGGCGTGCTGAAATCTTGACTGTCTTTGATTTCTGTCTTATCCTGGCACAAAACTCAATTTACTCGAACTTCCAGCTAAATTTGCGCCAGCGGTCCTCACGAAACGAAAATTCATTCAGTTCTGAAGACCGCGCGTGGCATTCGTTTATAATTGTCATACGTGAAAATTATTCTACATTTTCTCACGAAATTCCAAACCCGAAATAAGAACCATGGGTTCTGAGGCATTTCAATGAGATAAATCCTTGTATTAATGAAATTATTAGTGTATTAGCCACACTCCCTGTATCAGTGATACCAACACAATGAGCCCCACACTCCCTGTATCGGCGATACCAACACAAATAGCACCACACTCCCTGTATCAGTGATACCAACACAAATAGCCCCACACTCCCTGTATCGGCGATACCAACACGAATAGCCCCACACTCCCTGTATCGGCGATACCAACACAAATAGCCCCACACTCCCTGTATCGGCGATACCAACACNGCCCCACACTCCCTGTATCAGTGATACCAACACAAATAGCCCCACACTCCCTGTATCGGCGATACCAACACAAATAGCCCCACACTCCCTGTATCGGCGAAACCAACGCAAATAGCCCCACACTCCCTGTATCGGCGATACCAACACAAATAGCCCCACACTCCCTGCATCGGCGATACCACGAAGCGCGCCGGACCAAAAGACCGGTTTACTGCCCGTCGTTGTGGACGCGGTCACTTTACGGCCGGTGTGAGGGACCTGTTAAAGAGCCCACGTGCGAGGGCGGCCAGCAAACACCGAGCTTATTGGCTGCCGCGTAACGCCTATTGGATGTGCTCACAGACATGCTCTTCTCAATTGTGGTGCCGAGTTTTTCATTGTGTTGAATGCGTGTTGTGAGGGCTGTGTTAGTTTGTGTTGCTGAGTTTTTCATCGTGTTGAATGCGTGTTGTGAGCGCGGTGTTAATTTGTTTCTACTTGTTCTGGTCTAGGTAAGTTTGAATGTGTGTTGTGTTTATTGTTTTGTATTCGTTCGGTCTGGGTGAGTTTGAATGCGTGTTGTGTGTACTGTAGAGATTGGTTTGTATTCATTATGGCCTATTCAGCAATTCACGCATATTTTGGTCAAGAAGGTGTACTAATGAAGAGAGTTCTCATTTTTTCTCCTGGAAAGATTGGAATGCATTTTATATTTTTCACTCGATCGTTTACTCAACTAATAACTATTATGATGTCTATGGTAGCATGTTAATCAATAAAGGAACTTTGTGTTAAGTAATCTTCATGAGCAAATTTTGCAACACCTTTATGCATCAATTTCATTGGATATGAAATGCTTTTCGCTTCTTTTCTTACTCTGAGGCTATTTTAAACTGCAGTTACCCTCAGCACTCGCAGGGGGAAAATATGAGATTTCGAGCTGAGAGCTAAGAATCCTTTTTTGTTGAAACCGAATATGTTTTTTTTTTGTTTTAGCAGAGGACAAACTTCATTGGTTTACTACTGTACTGTTTTCAGCGCCTCTGATTTTCTTTTTCAATTTTTATCTTGTTTCCTAACTTTCCTTCTCAACTAATTGTTTCTATGCGCAGGGGATCCGGTGTGAGATCCTGTTTGACCTACACGGAATCTACACACCTCGTGTATAGATTCCGATTTCATTTAATTTCATCATAAATGGTGCCCTCATCCTTCCTCTCTTTGGAACACCTTCGTAGTGGTTAGGGACGCTAAAACTAACGTACATTCTACTTCTATGAACTATAAGCCTTTTCCCAATATCTCGTAGCTGTTTTTTCATGAATTCTGAAAAACTATTTTGAACTGGTTTTAATCTTATAAAATGCGCTTTGAAGCTCTCGTGTAAACAAAATTAGAAACTTCCCTTCCAAAAATCTGCGTGGACTTTCAATAACAAACTTTTGCTTCAGTGTTGTGGTAATGGAGAGAAAGCGTACCATTGCACACAGCGTCCGCAGCCGTGACTGTTGCTGTTGTTTTTATTTTTGTTTTTGTTGTTGTTGTTTGTAGGAGACTTCATGACCTGCTGGAGACTACATGACCTGCTGGAGACTTCATGACCTGCTGGAGACTTCATGACCTGCTGGGGACTTCATGACCTGCTGGAGACTACATGACCTGCTGGAGACTACATGACCTGCTGGAGACTACATGACCTGCTGGGGACTTCATGACCTGCTGGAGACTACATGACCTGCTGGAGACTACATGACCTGCTGGAGACTACATGA
>JACJUY010015028.1:0-16365 GCA_014220935.1 Platorchestia sp. MABIK | reverse complement strand
CAAACCTAGTTCAAGTTTCGTCCAAACCTAGTTCAAGTTTTGTCCAAACCTAGTTCAAGTTTCGTCCAAACCTAGTTCAAGTTTCGTCCAAACCTAGTTCAAGTTTCGTCCAAACCTAGTTCAAGTTTCGTCCAAACCTAGTTGAAGTTTTGTCCAAACCTAGTTGAAGTTTTGTCCAAACCTAGTTGAAGTTTTGTTCAAACCTCGTTCAATTGTTTTGGTCCACTTTTGGAACTAGTTGCTACTAGAGCTAGTCTACATTACGTTGCAATATGATTAGAAACACCTATCTATGGAATGGATTTCATTTAGTTTTTTTTGACAATATAGTTAACAGAGCAAGAGCTGTTTTATTATTCAAAATCAAAAATTTTATTGTCAATTTTGTTATATTATTAGATGTATTAGTGAATAATTTTACTATAACACCCATATAGGGCATATAATGATTTTATTTTAACATAATTGTGAAAGTATCAGTATTGGTTATAGTATTGGTCAAAGTATTGGTATATCCGAGTATCGGAGTATCGGTATCGTCCAAAAAATGGGTGTTGGTATCGGCCAAAAATATGGTATCGGTACATCACTATAGGGAAGTACTTCTTTAGATGACATTAAATGTTTATTGAGAGAATTCATGTTCACACACTTTTTTGACAATATTGAACTCACTGACCACTTGCACACATCCATTTGACAATAACAGCAATGTTTATTGCAGTAATTTTCTGCATTTGAATAGTAATTTTAATTGATATGAAAACATTGTCAAATAATATTACTTTCTGCATAATTGTACTCAAGTGATGAGCATACAATGACTGATTATTTTCTAATTTTCTTCATCTGAATTTTGTGCATGCTTTCCAGAAATTAATACCTCTATCTTGATGAAATTCTTGATTTATATATACTTTTAATGTTAAGGTGATGAAACTTCTTTTAATAATATGCTTATAAAGTATAATCATCTGTTGCAGATATAAACAAAGAAATAACTGCAGGATAATAATTACCATGGATTATTCTATTCAATTCATGAAAGTTTAGTGTGTGTAAAATGCTATGAGCACTACCATCAATTACCCTGAAAGACATTTTTATATGAATTAATGTTGAAAACAATATTATCAAGGTAATGATATATATTTGTGCAGAACTATTTTATGAAATGCCTGCTGTAAAAAGTCTATTGTAGCATTGAATAACACTGTCACGGTAATACTGCAACTTGGTGCACAACTTAGTTTGAAATGTATGTTCTAAAAGGTTATTTAGCATTAAGAAACAGCCTAAAACTGTGATACAGAAGTGTTCCACCTGCATTGTCAATCCTTTTATGATGCTTGACTGCACAACCTTGATTAATTTTCTCATCACTCTCAACTATCAACACATGCATCAATGCCACCTCTGCTTGGACAAATGTTCCATTGACAATGCACAATATTGCAAAAGCCAATGCAAAACAGTCAGGAAATGAAGGTTGTGAGGCTAGGATGAACTCGTCGGCCTCTTTTCTATTTGTCCTTCTATTTTTTATTTACCTTGTATGATTCATGGTTAAGCAAGGTAACAAATAGAGTGGAACAGTATTATTAAATTCAATGCAAAGAAATTCAAGTATCCTATGTATGATGATGAATAAGTTTTTCCTACAAAGCTCCTTCAATTTAGTATTTCCAATAATGATAAGACAAGAATAATAAATGTTGGAATAGAAAGTAGCCATTTAATATTGCTGTGAAAAATACTTCCCAAGCACTTAGTTCAATCCTTAAAAAGTTGAAAATGCTGTGATTTTATGCTCATCATTAACCTTATAATTTCAGAATATTAAAATTCCTTTTTCTAAGGATGCAAAATATTTATAAACAAATTAAAATATTTTCATGATTTATTGGAAAAATTGTGGACATTTTTCTAAATTGAATCCTCCAAATTCTAAAATTGCACATTGAGGAAGGAGTGAGGTGGGGCCATAGGGGAGACTGAAAAGGAGAGAAAAGTTAAAGATGCAGGGCCATACAGAAAATGAAATTCACATTGTTCTATTTTGCCCCAGCGCAGTTGTTTTCTATAACAGTAGTAGCACACCATATTAAAACAGGATGAAATTTCAAAACTGGTACACAGCAACTATAAGAAAATTCAAACATTCTTGTACTGAATTGTTAGAGAGTTCTATTTCAATCACATACTAATTTTGTTATGAGCAATGATGAAGTTTTTTTCAAATAAAAGATAAACAGTTCATTTGCTAAGACTGTTTTTAATAGTAGAGTAAGCTTCACTAGGGATCTAGTGTACAACAACAGGTGAAAGAATTAAGAAACTTCATTCCACTTTTGTTATGTATGTTATTGGATGGAGGATATAGTTTTTGCGTGTTCACAATACTTATTCAAAATAATTTTACCTTTTGTTGTTTACAGTGGGATTGCTGCAGGGAATATATACACTGAGATTGCTGTGCATTTCAAAAAATCATGGTGGCCAAAACTAACAATGAAGAGTCTGATTTAATAGAGAATGGGGAAAGCATTTCAATCACTGTGAGTGATGTTTCAATTGCCTCACAAGCATTTCTGACCCCAACATCCAAAGTGTCTCTGCTAGAGAAGAGGATCAAGCTCTGGAAGGCTCGCTACAAGACTCTGCTTGCGCACACTCGGTTGAAAAAACAGGTGAGAGTTGGTAAGGAATTAAGGGCACAAGTTATATTTTCTGCTCTTCATATCTTGTACGTAACAGTTTAGTTGAAAAGCTTATGCATTGGTCATGTCCAATGTTTGTGCAGCTTTTAATTTTTCTTTTCTCGTTATTCCTGGTGGGAGTACATTTGTATGAATGCATGATTTCATATCAGTGCAGATGCTGAATATTTTTGAAATTTGTGCATTTCGGTATCAGCATTTCTGCACAGAGTATGTTGAGTGTTGCATATGTGTGCCTTGTGCAGTGATCTGTTGTGCAACAATGCTAATGATACTTTATTGGAAAATAATTTCAAATATCTGTTGTTTGAGGAGCATCTAAAAGGGGTACAGGAGATCCTAGCCTTATGAGCGAGTTCCGTTCTTATGGACGTTTATAGGCCAGTTTGGCAAGTTGTAACTTAGGCCTATGCATCACAAAGAAATGCCCTTCCGTACACAAATTACCAACTAATGATAAGAACATGTTCATAAACCGTATTGTGCGCCGCATTGTCACAGATTCAGCCACATGAGGAAAAAAAAACTCGTACTCCGCACGATTCACAGCTATGAATGGATCGCCGTAAAGTCAATAGAGTTCATGGGTGCTTGTTCGTAATGGCAAGTTGCCGTAAGTTGAAATGCTGTAAACCGGAACTCCTTGTATGTTTTGGCAAAGATTATTAAATCGTATTATAATTGAAAGATTGGCTTGTTTTAAAGTAAGACACCTTGTAAGTCTAACAAACTTGAATGTTAGGTTGGCCCTCCTTTTGTTGAAATATATTTTGTTTTGTTACAGACCATCTTTTTTCTGTAATCTGCTTCCCTTAGAGAGCTGTTTACATCTATGGAAATTAGTGCTCCCAGGAAGAATATGTGAGGTCCCGCGTTAAACGTTAGGTAGACCCTCCTTTTGTTGAGATAGAATAGGTTATTTGTAGTTGTGAGCCATCTTTTTTTTGTTCTCTGCAGTCATATTTTTCAGGATCTACTACTGTCTTCTTCAACTTCTTTCTTATTTCATGAACTACTTTCACAACTTACTCTTTCTGGGCAACTTTGCAGTTTGCATAGATTCTGCATCCCCTTAAGTTCATTCTAAATTCTGCCTTTCTTCTTCCTCCTTCTCTTTTGAATGTCTTTGTTGTAGTTATGGAGACAAACTAATATCTAATCTAATCTTTCTTATCTTCTTAGCTATCTCTCCTTTGTGTTTTCTTTCTCTACATTCCCAACTTTCTACTTCTATTGGCAGGGAAACCATTTTATACATAGGTTCAACATTTTCCTTAGTCCATACTGAATGGTATTTTTTTTTTGTAAAGAAAAAAGGGCCTAAATCTTGCTACTATACAGTACTACTTACTACTATATAGATTATTGGATGAAGTGTGCAAGTACAGTAGCAATTTGATAATGTCAATCACTCCCATGTGCAGGTACTTGGACATGCCCAATCGATACACAATTGTGTGGTTGATTAGAAAGCAATAGTTCATTCTTTTAGTTGATGATTGGATTAAAAATTCATTTGTATGTTGATCTTGTTAGTATTACTTTTGAAGGCTTTTCTTGTGTTGCAGCAATTAGATCTGTTTTTTGAATCATGTCTGCTAACTCTAGGAACTGCAATTTATTTATTACCTTAGAGCCATCACATTTTTTTGTATGTATTGCTTGAATTGATATTCATTAAAGAATGTTATTCAATCATTGTCAATATTCAACAATTTATTCATTGTTGTGTGGTAGGTATTTAAATCTATAATTTTAACATTCAAATGTTCACATCTTATTGTAAATTTTGTATTCAACATTTTTTCTAGAGTCCTTTGGAGAAACTGAANTCTTGTGTTGCAGCAATTAGATCTGTTTTTTGAATCATGTCTGCTAACTCTAGGAACTGCAATTTATTTATTACCTTAGAGCCATCACATTTTTTGTATGTATTGCTTGAATTGATATTCATTAAAGAATGTTATTCAATCATTGTCAATATTCAACAATTTATTCATTGTTGTGTGGTAGGTATTTAAATCTATAATTTTAACATTCATATGTTCACATCTTATTGTAAATTTTGTATTCAACATTTTTTCTAGAGTCCTTTGGAGAAACTGAAGTTCTACCGGCAGCTGCACAAGTCAAAACGGCGCAATAGCACAGGTGAGCAGTCGTTTTCTGCTTCTTGCTTTGTGAATGTATGTGCATGGATAAATGAGCATCCACTTCTTTTCTGAAAAAAATTGAGGTTTTGCACAAACATGAGTTGAGAAATGATGAGCTCCTTATTTGAGGTAGATTTGAGATTGTGCATGTTCATAGACCAATACATTGTTGTTGTGCTGAAAATTAAATAGCAAGTTTTTGAGGTAAATAATGCAAAATTTCAAACATTCTAGCTTTAGGTAGTTTTTAGTATGGAATGTTGAATAAATAATCTACTCATGATTTGAATAAATCTGATATGTAGTTCTTGAGATATTTAAACTATAACATTAATTGCAACTCTCTGAATCAAATTTGCAGCACAATTCATGAGCAAAATCCCGTTCAATGGTCAAATTTTCGATGTTTTAATTGCTAATGTGCTGTAAAACGATCCAAAAATAGCATTTTTGGTGATGTTTGAAAACTCACATCAATCCATTAGTTTGCTTATTAAATGAAACTAGTATACAACAGCAACACTGCCAAAAATATTATGCAATGAAGTTTGACTGCAAAGCACTAAAATCATATAAGTAAGTTGATAATTGGGTAGAATAGCATTTCTCCTTACATTCTTGAAACAACTGTAAGTGTTGGAAAAGCATATTGGTGATACTGGCTCCACTAACTCTTGAATTTTGTCTGTCTGATGTTTCAGATGCAGACACTAATAAATATATGTCCAAACCCTAATCATAATGAAAGGTTAGAAATACTTTGTCCTTACCTGCCAGTTAGACTATGCACTGGTAACTAAATTTTGAGGAAGAAACATATGGATGAAAAATTGTATGGCAATTCCAATTTGATGTAGGATTTTTGGCAGGGAAAGTAAATGTAGTACTTAATAATTACAAAAATCCATTTCTGCATTTTTGTGGATCGGTGTTTTAATGCCAACCAAGCTACAGTTGTTTCATGTTTTATAATCTGTTTCTGTGTGCCATTGTTTGTCTCAGGTCATAGCTACCTAGTTCAATGGGAACTCCTATTTAACTCCTGGTTTTCAGAATTTAATACCTTTATACAAGCCATCAAACACATAATTGTGTTGACTGTGACATTTGATAGATTTGTTCTGATCCGTACTGCATTGAGTATACATGATCTTTGTTAGTTCTGCTTGTTTTGTTGAAAATGTGCATCTTTGTTGGCATTTTCACTTCATTCCATACAAATTATGTACTCCTGCCGTTAATGAAAATAGAGTAGCATGATGGAAATTTATGCCATCAATGCGCATCAATAGTGCAGACCTTTGGCACGTCATGTATAGGGTTTGCATCCCGGGATCCTGGAAGATTTGAGACTTAAATTTCCCAGTCCAGGAATTCCTTTTTCCTGGGATTCTAAATAGTACATATATTTCAAGATATGAATGAGAAAATAAATTAAAATCATGCTGTTTAATCTGATTAGTCAATCAGAGAGCTCAAGATAGAACTTTAGTGTATTAATACGAGTATTATTGTAATTTACATCATTACACAGTGTAATCAACACTATCTCCTAACATAGTTGAACTATTGATTGCATCAGAATGTATTTTGTGGTTTAGTTTTGCAGGTAATAAAAAATAGACTATAATAGATACGATGGCAGTGACCGATGTTGTAGAAACTAAATCCTTTGTGTAGCGATACTAAGCTAAAGATGCAACTGGAAAAAGTGTGAAGTGTATGAAATGGGGCAAGAGGTTCACCTTGTACAGGCTGGTCTACCAGTGATTTGTTACATCACCTAAAGAGTAAACACAACATAGTGAAGCCTGAAACTAGATCCAGTCGCTTCAACTAGTAGCATCTCCAATTCGAATTCAAACACAGCGCCCTCATGCAAGGGAAAGCAGTAGTGAAAGCACTAAACCTGAACAAATAAAAATAATAATTTTCATAAAGGTGCATCAAAGTACTCCGGAAGAACAAGTGACCAAGCTTGTAGCAGTTGATGGCGTGTCAGTAAATACAGTAAAAAGAGGGAATTCATTAGAGAATCCTTCTCAGATCAAGATTTTTCACTCCCTAAATTGCCAAGTACTGTGATGGGCATGGGCAACAAATTACTATAGTATAAATTTAAAAATATTAAGAAATCCTGTGATTTTAATTTTGTCCTGGATTGCAAACCTAGTCATGTATAGAATGAAGTGAAATTGAATGTGGCTTTTGTCTAGTTTATGTGAAAAAAATTCAATTTAAATCCAGCATACAGCTCCAGCTATGATTTATTATTTCCCTTTCATTCGTTCTCTGTTGCACCGCATTTCAGCAAAACATTCTTGCACTTTTTCATTTGATCTGAGTAATGATCAATATATTGCATTTTTTCAATAATGTGAAACTATCGGGGTTTTAACTATGAAGATGCTTGTGTTTTTGTGTCACATTGCTAACCGAATTATGCTATAAAAATCTCTAACTCACGGTGTGTCATTTCTTGGCCAATTTCTTTTTATAGATTTACATGTGCTATTAATAGAAGTAAGCATTATCCTTTAGAGCAGCGTTGTTCACCGATTTTTGCAAAAGAGCCACTTTGGTTAAACGCATTGATTGAGAGAGCCGCAGCTACTGCAAGTTAGCAAATATTATATTAATTATATATTAATTAATGTATATATTTTTTGAGAGCCGTGAATATTGAGTCATTGCGAGTTGCTGGCCGTGCTATGCATACCACTGCTTTAGAGCATGTAATAAGCTTGAATGGTAGAAGGCATCCTATTTATTTCCTTGGTTGTCTCTGTGTTTTAGATTTAATGTTGATAGAAAGCAAATTATCATTTGCTGAAGCTACTGGTAAACATAAGGTATTACAGGCAGTGCATTCAACAAATAATTAATGGTATAAAGTTCTGGTTTCTTGAAAGTGTCTGAAGTTGAGCATGTAAATTAGGAATGAAAATGAATATATTTATATAGCATATGGTATAGTAAGATACTTTTTTGTGTACTGCATCGTTTTGTCAATTAAATGCTTTGATTCTTGATTTTTAAGAGCCAGGATTAGTTTATCACAATGCACTATTCCATTATACAAATTTTCTTTCTGATGGGTATCCTAAGTCTGCCATACCTAAATGATAGTTTGATCAAAATCGATATTTACTTTGTGCCACAGTTGGACTTCTCCACACTACTATTGTGCTGTAAGTTACCATTGTATTTGTCTTCTATTAAGTTTTATTTTACAGAATTTTGCTTTGATTCTTGTTATTGGTAAGGGTAAAAATAAAACATTCTCTTTCATGCATAATGATTCCATTATGACCTCAGTTTAGGGATGTATGTATAAGTTGAACTAGTGTGTGTCATTGTTGAAAATTTCATAAAATTGTTCAATTTTTTCATTAATTTACAGAGAATCTGATCCAGTTTTTGGAGTCCAGGTATTGGAAAGTAAAGCGTGTGAACCACGATTTAATTTCCAACAACAGAGACTTGGCTCGGTCCTTGGCTCAGCAACGTATGGACTCACAAGAACAGTAAGTTTTGTGTTTTGCTGAGCAGTTGGTATTGGTTATTGTTACGTATGATGTTCTTTTTTATTTAGGTATGGCTTCTTCAAGTAGACATTTCTTTCCGATGAACCTGGCAATTCTTTTTAAAGTGTCTGGACCTCTGTCACGGCACTAAACACACTAATTATTCTACTCTAAAATTCCATGTTGTGACGGGCCTGCAAAAGCTCCCGCCAATAGGAGGTCCACATGTTTTTTGCGTGCGGGAGTTACGGACATTTTGCCTGTGACGGTCACGCGGCAGCTCCTTCTGGGACGGTAGCTGGGCCAACGGTTGTTGGTTTGAGAGGAAACTGAGTAAGCCGGGCTTACTGAGGGTCTCATCTCTCTGAGGGAGGTTAGGGTGCCCCTTCAGAGAGAGAGAGAGACCACGAATGGCACAAGTAGAGCGATTAGAGTAGAGCGATGGCAGAGGCAGAGCAATTTGGGAATGCTTGGAGCGACTGGTATTATGCCTAGGAGTCGTTTGCCAGTTGTTCGTGCTCTGTTGAATGGACGTTATTCTTGGTGTCTGGTAGACTCTGGGAGTGAGCGGCCAGTGGTCTGTCTGGTGGTGGTGGACCAACGGCTCCAACTCCGACCAACTTTGAGTCAGTCTCTCCTGATGGTGATGCCCCCATGTGATCAATAACATCACTATCCAAAAGACAATCAACATCAAAATTCCCCTACTCCGGCATGACGAGCGCAGTGACACTAAAACAATACCCCTGCAACCTGACTACCTCATGACAGTGCTTCTCCTCACAGGAAGTCCTGCCGTCTGTCATTAACAACGCCTCCGTGTGGTCGGCTAGTCGGCCACAACCCCGTGACAGGGTGGTTGTATCCCTGTTGCATTTTTTTGAAAGGGCTAGGGTGCAGCGGCTCTTGGGACGACTCAATTGGCAGTTCTGTCAGCATTTTAGCTGGGGAGTTGTTGGCGCGAGTTCGTCGGAAGGACCTTTTTGGGGGCGTGTGGGGTGTCAACCCGCAGGGTATGGTTACCGTGTGGACTGATGCCAGCTCCTTCAAGATCAGTGTGGCCTTGGAGGTCGATGGCCGTGTTGTTGAGGATGCGTCTTGGCTCCACAAGGAGTCAGACCATTTTCATATCAGTGTGACTGAGTTGGAGGCTGTTGCGCTGGGCATCAAATTGGCGATTGCGTGGGTTTTTAAGACCTTCACGGTCGCCTGTGATACCTGGACAGTCGTCAACTAGATGGACAGCACTGTCGATGGTCACAATCGTGTTGGCATGAAGGGTGCGGCGGAGATGCTCATGAAGCGACGTTTTGGGGTGATTCCTGAGACGATCGCAGAACATGGTCTGGTCGTGTCTGTTCGCTTCGTTTTGACGATCGAGGACAAGGCCGATCAGATGACTAGGGTACCTAAGAGAGGTGGCTTAGTCACTGCAATGTGGTGAAGCTGTGGCAGAGGTGTCTGCTGTGCTTGCCACTGGAGAGAGTCTTGAGGCACGTTTTACCTGGCTTGGCAGATCTGTCGTGATCTGTCGTATGAGCAGGTGAAACGTGAGCTGGCAGAATGTGAGACCTGTAAGCGGATCAATTCTGCTTTGCGGGAGGAGAACCTCGTGGTGCGAGGCGGTGTCTGTAGAGGAGTACTGGCGCCGGGTTGATGTTGACGTGACCCATTACGGTGCCAAGCTCAACCTGTTCATGGTTGACTGAGGGCCCTCGCGGTTCGCCATTTGGCGACGGCTGCTGAACGAGTCTGTAGTGAGTATTGTTGCTCATTTATGCAAGGTCGTAATTGAGCGATTGCCGTGTGATGAATTGTTGTTGGACAATTTGACGGTGTTTCAGTCAGCAACTGTTGAGCAGTTTCCTGATAAGTGGGGGATTTCTCTGCGATTCTGTGCCACCCATGCTCCCAAGTGGCAATGGAATATCGTCAATAAAAATCGCTGGACGATCAAGAGGATCTCCCATGAGGAGGCCACATTTTGGTATGATGTGACGCCTCGGAAGGAGACCGAGGCTGCTGGCTTGGTTCCTTCAAGCGGTATTTTTAGGCACCGTTGGCGAGTGCCGTTTGATGTCAACCCTCGGGTGGGTGGTTGATGGCTGTGAGAGCAACAGCTTTGCTGTTGGTGACAAGGTGTGGGTGAAACCCCCACTGCCCTCATGCACAAAGCAGTGGACGTCGGGTGAGGTCACTGGCGTCGTGTCTAAAGGCTCTGATACACTCGGCAAATATCACGGTGAAAACCACCAGCATGCCTCTCAATGTGCCTCCCATCCGTGCACACTAGCCAGTTGGCAGAGTGGCCACCAAGCTTTGCAGCAATCCGTGCATGTCAGAAACAGACGAGCGTCACAGCGATGAGCAGTACCGTTTTGTACATTAATGGGAGAGGTGCGCAACTATGTCTTGCTCCGCAATTGAGTGGACAAAACTCAAACGCTGAATTTTATTGATGCCCAGCGCAATGGGCGCTTTATTTTAATCCTACCCTCTATACAGCTGGTCGCAATCAATCACCTACCCGTACGACATGCAGTGGCAGACTGACGCCTTGCAGTGCATTCTGCGGTGCTTCATCTTGCATGCTGAATGTCTCGTGTTGCCAGTTCTCGCTGCAACTGGCGGCCGGATCCACTGCAGCAATTTCTCGAGTCATGAACGCCAGTGTATCAGGGCCTTAAGCACGTGGTGTGCGTAAACGGCATGCCTAGGCATGTGCGAGACGTTAGGAAACGTCGGTTTGGTGGTGAGCGGGGCAAGGTTTCTGTAAGCCATGACGCCATGGAGCCCAAGACAGGAGACAGGGGTCTTAAGCAGAGGGGGTAGCTTCAGTGCTACTCCCTTGGCGTTGCCAGAGGCAGTTGTAGTTGACGCCTTGGACAGGGAGCATGTTGAGCCGGCGGTGGACTGTGAGTTGCCCGACGATCCTCAGGGAGAGGAGGGTAATGAGCGAGAGGCCGTTGGCGTTGGCTACAGATGAGCATCGAGGTGTGCGCGCCAGGCGATCGAGAGACGGTCGGTGTGCTAGCCCTAAGCAGCGTCAAGGCGCTATTACACAGGGCAACCAATTGCTCCTAGAAGTAATTACGGTTGCCTCTACGAGTAACAAGTTGCCGTTGCTGGGCGATTTCTGGTTGCTGCGCTTGGTCAGAAACCTCGAGCAACTCAAAGCGACAAGCCAATGCTCGACTGACCGTCGTAGAGTGTGGGTGGTTGTAACACCGCCTCCCTCTGAGCCAACGTGGACTAAATCCGCCATACAATTGATAGGGTTTCATTAATGTCATGTGCTATGGAATCTAATTAAACGCTACAGAAACATTGTCATTTTAGTCACATAATTAGTTGATTTCCGGTAATTGCTGTTTACAATTGGCGGAATAATACCATTAACAATACATACGTGATGCATTTCATTTTCAAAGGCTGTCACTTTTCCAATGTAACTGAATATTTGTCAGCTAGTATTTTACAATAAAATAAAGTGGTCAGAGATTTAAAAAGGGTAAACTATAAGTTTATAAGTTTATACTTTTTATAAACTAAAAGTTGTGTGAAGAAATATAAAACAATATTATGTTTACCTAGCTGTGCAGTTGTTTGATTTTATTGACTGTTTCTGAGTAAAATTGAGAACCATAATAAGCACTCAATGATCACCTAAATTTTATTTCCAGATTTCAAATCCTCTGTGAAAAAATCGTACCGCGAGACACGAAGCTCTGCAAAAGATCAAAGGGCTTAGCTAAATTTGATGTAACTATCGATGCCATCAAAAACAATGGTTAAATTACCTGCCATAAGCGAGACTGGAAAAGACGATTGACTCTACGAAGTTAGGTAAAAAACGCGCGTTCATTTCAATTTTCTATCATAAGTGGAGGGTGGAACAGAAGCCATACTTTATTTGGCTTTCAATGATTAAACTATTTATTATGTTGTTTAGACTTGAACCTAACTACAGTATATCAATACAACAAACGAATGACAATTGGCAATTGGTTGCCCGTCTAATAGGGCCTTCAGTCTGTGAGCGGCCGCGCTCCTGTGGGGTATATGTGCTCGTGTGTTAGCTACATTGCTTTGTCCTCGCTGATTATTGGCAGTTAGACTGCGGCAGAGTGTATGTGTTGACTGTGTAACGGCCGGAGCCTTGTGCGGAAAATGTACTGTGGGTTGGACTTGTAGAGTCGAGGACGCGAGAGGCTATTTGGGGTATACGGAGGAGGCCACGTAGCAGCGGGGCTGCGATACTGGAAAGTATGGTGCTTGCTAGCACAGTGTAGCTGAGCAGCACGAGGCTTCCTTTGACGGAAAGCGAGTGTGCGAGGTAGCTGGGCTACGTTCTTGCTCACGGAATTATTTAGTTTTCATGCCACACCACTAAAATACATCCCATAGGTCTTAAATTTGGCAAGTTCAATTGCCATCATTAGAGTTCTATACAGTTAGCGACAAAATTATTCGTCCATCCCTCGTCTCAAAACTTTCTAGAATTGCTCAAAAACTATTGTTGCCACAGGCACAAAATTTTCACAGGATGTGAAGCACATATTAGTGACAATAAAACATAGTTTCTAGAACAAAATATTTCTGAAAGATTTGACAAGCTGAACTTCAGAAACACGACAACACAAAATTACTCATACAGTGAGTTGAGAGTATTACACTTTATTGAGATGAATCTACCATTTGAGTACATTTTTAATAATCAATAGCATGACCTTCAATCTTCATAACATTTAAAAGCCTGTTATTATAATAATTTTTGACAAGCTTTTCTGTAGTTTCAGATAATATATTGTTCTATTCTTCAATGGCAATGCATTTCAATTCCTGAAGATTCTTTGGAGCTCTCTTGTTGATGTTGACTTTTAATTCCTGTCACAAGTTTTCAGTGGGATTGAGATCAGGACTCATCAAAGGCCTTGGCAGCACATTTATCTTATTTCTTTCTAGCCAGCTAGTTTTAGACTTGGCCGTGTGCTTTGGGCCATGGTCTTGTTGAAATACCCACTGCCTTCCAAGTCCCCAACTATTAGCTGATACCTTCAGGTTTTTGTCAAAAATAGAAATGTAGTCATCAAAGTTCATCTTCCCTTCAATTGCAACCAATTTCTCACTACCCGATGCAGTAAAACAACCCCAAAACATCAGTGATCCACCTCCGTGTTTATCTGTTGGCACGGTGTTCTTCGGCAGGAAAGCTTCACCGGTCTTACGCCAAGCCTTCACGTCATTGTGCCCAAAAATCTCAATTTTGGTTTTGTCACTCCATAGTACTCTCTCCCAAAAGCCTCTGTCCTAATCCAAGTGTGACTTTGCCAAGTTCAAGCGAGCAGCAACATGAAATGGTTTGTGGAGTGGAGTGGAGTCCTTCGAGGTCGGCGGTCCGTGTAGACCTTCCTTGTTCAGGCAGCACTGGATTGTGGGATTGCTCATGCTATTTCCCTGAGCATTCAATCTCTCTGCAATGTCATCTAGCTTCACTCGTTGATTAGCGTTAACCTCACGATACAATTTTCAAGAAGTTCTCAGTGAGAGTTTTTGTTTGTGACCACGCTCAGGCAACGTTTCTACAGTGCCAACCTTAGCAAACTTTTTATAACTGATTGTACTGTAGATCTTGAGATGCTCAAATGCTTAGATATGTTGCCATAACTATTTACAGCTTTGTTGCAGTCAATAATCTTCTGTCTGAGGTCCACACCGAGTTCCTTAGTTTTTCCCATCGTGGTGATAGTGTTCGAATGACAAAGCTCTACTCCTCTGGCAGGGCAACCATCTAGAATGTTCAAGAATATTTTAGATGCAAATTTTTCTCTAAAAACATGTAAAACTGTAAATACTTCTCAATGAAATGCAATGTTCTCAATTGTATGAATAATTTTGTCTTTTCGTGTTTCTGAAGTTCAACTTGTTAAATCTTTCAAAAATAGTGTTTTGTTTGAGAAACTCGATATATTATCACTAATATGTGCCTCACACCCTGTGAAAATCTTATGCCTGTAGCAACAATAGTTTATGAGTAATTCTAGAAAGTTTTGAAAGACGAGGGGTGCATGAATAATTTTGTGCCTAACTGTATATAGCTGTAAAATGCCATTTCAGCTCACCAATTCATGTTTTGATTTACTGTCAACTAATTTTTGAGCAGCTATGCAGATAGCCTCAACTACCAGCGAGAACTACAGACAATCCAGGAGAATATTGAGATGGCGGTGTCCAGCCGATTGCTTGCACTTCTTGGAGACATCACTCAACCAGTTGTTGAAAAAATAGACGAGGGTTTAGCAAGTGCTCAGGAACAGGTAAGAGTTGACTGAAAAACATCTGGAATGTGTTTGGTAACTAGTGAAATTAATTTGAATGAAATTTTGTGGACAATTGATGTTGCACTGCTAGTACATGCCCTGACTTAAACGAGACTCAAACGGGAGTTGGTGCTTATTTGCATTAATGCTCTTCGACTTCAGACTGTAGAACTTTGAGTTTGATGGGAATGCTGATGTATAGTGTGTTGAGGCCAGACTAGTTCACTTGTGCTGTCAAGGGAGTTTCTTTGACCTGATGAAAATCCACACTTATTGACCTGGTAAAAATCCACACTTTTTTGACCTGGTAAAGATCCACACTTTTTTGACCTGGTGAAAATCCACACTTTTTTGACCTGAATGACTGGAGCCTATTACTTCCATCCTAAATTGTCAAAATAATAAATTGTCACAATAACCTCAACTTAATTTATTCTATTTTGGTCTAACATAACTTATACCTTACTAACCTATCAAAAGTTACCCTAGCTACTTTAACCAACTTGTGTTAAACATACCCAAGCTAACCTAAGTTGACCGGACATCTAACGTAACACAACCAAATGTATACTGACAACCCTACAGTGTGTATACTAACATAACCCAACCATATGTATACCGACATAACCCAACCATTTAGATACTGACAAACATAACCTAACCCAACCGAACCAAATGCATACTAACATAATCCAACCATGTGTACTGACATAACCCAACCATATGTTTACTAAGAAAACATGACCTTACCCAACCAAATGCATACTAACATAACCCAACTGTATGTATACTAACATAACCCAACCATATGTATACTAACAACTCAACCATATGTATACTAACATAACTCAACCATATGTATACTAACATAACTCAACCATATGTATACTAACATAACCCAACCATATGTATACTAACAAAACACAACCTAACCCAACCAAATGCATCGTAACATAACCCAACCGTATGTATACTAACCTAACCCAACTTTACTTATACTAACATAACCCAACTTTACCTATACTAACATAACCCAACTTTACCTAAACTAACAAAACCCAGCTTGATTTATGCTAAGATATTGCAAAAAACGTGGTTACCTTACTTAACTAACACAATGTAATCTTACTCCCCTCAGGGGGAGACAACTATTGTATCTATGGGAATTAGTACTCCCCAGGGGAATATGTGAGGTCCCGAATTAAAGCTTAGGTAGGCCTTCCTTTTCCTGAAATAGAATAGGTTGTTTATTTTGTTACAGACCATCTTTTTTTGGTTCACTGCTGTCTGTTTTTTCAGCACCTACTTTTTTCTTAAACTTGTCATATTTCATGGATTTACTTCTCAACTTACTGTTTCTGTGTGCCTTGTACATAGATTCAGCATTCTCTTCACTCCATAATAAATGGTGCCTTCCTTTCTTAGAAATCCCTTTGTTGCGGTTAGGGAGACATTAACATCTAATCAAATTTGCAACCTTATGCTAACACAACGCAACCTTACGCTAACATAACGCAACCTTACATATACTAGCACAATGCAACCTTACTTATACTAACATAATGCAGCCTTACTTATACTAACATCATGCATCCTTACTTATACTAACATCATGCATCCTTACTTATACTAACATCATGCATCC
>JACJUY010015027.1:0-16366 GCA_014220935.1 Platorchestia sp. MABIK | reverse complement strand
AATATTGTCTCCCACCCCCTGGAATATTGTCTCGCACCCCTTGGAATATTGTCTCGCACCCCCAGAGGGTGTGAGCACCCCAGGCTGGAAACCTCTCATCTAGAAGCTCCACCTTCTTTGTATTACGTAGTATATTCTACATTAAAAAACACTCATAAGTTTAAATTGCAAAATTGCGTGATAAAGTTCTCAACGGTATCTTCACGGAATTATGGCTGTATAGCAAATTAGAATTACAGTGTTTAAGATCTGACAACACCATCACTTAATTTGGAATTTTAATTTTTTCAGTCACCCAAATATGTTGTAGTAGTTAAATTACGTAATAAAGTTCTGAACAAAATTATGGCTGTATTACAAACTAAAGCTTCAGTGTTTCAGATCACACAACGCCATCGCTTAATTCTGTTCAGCCCTGTTCTTTTTTTTAAAGGAGCTACGCAATAAAGTCATCGATATTAAACATTTTCTCTTATACATCAATCCCTCACATTTCCTTGTTCCTTACGACAGTCGATACTAAAAACCCCCGTCGGAATTCATCTTCCGCCGTACATTGTTCCGGACTCAAGAACTAAAGATGGAGTGGTTTTAAGGATCACGAAGAAAATATTAATGACCAGCGGCCGTTTTGATATTGTGCAGGACTGGTCGTTAGTTTGAATTAAAGCCTCCGCCGCTTCTGCGGCAATTTTTTTACGTCAACGAGCACAGGAATTTTCCAGCTGGGAGACCAGCTGCCGCTGCCACCTGCTGCCGTTGCCACCTGCTGCCGCTGCCACCTGCTGCCGCTGCCACAAGTTGACGGTTATTAAATTGGGCTTTAGGGCTCAGAAGAATAGAACTTTAGGGCTCAGAAGAGGGGACCTTAAGGGTTCAGAAGAGGGGACTACTGAAATCGAATTTCGTTTAGATTAAATGCGAGGGTCGTTTTGATGCTATACAGGCTACGATACACAAGGACTCTTAATAAAATTTGCTAAATTTATTGTAAAGGTTAAATTCTCAAAAGAAACTTCGTTCAATTTCTAATAGGATTTATCCAGGAATGAAATAGACGAACTTTATGTGGTTTCTTCGACATAATTTGTTTTTGCCCCTGCTCAGGCCTAAGGAAACTCTGGCCTACGCTGAAATTTTGATGAAAAATGAAAATTTAATGAAAAACTATCAAAAATTATAATGAACGTTCTTAAATACCGGGAAAATTTGAACTATTCCAACTAGTTCACGTCACCGGTTTGCGCTATTTTTTGCACTGGACGATAGGTCCCTTATTTTTCCAAATTAATCTTTTTTCGCTTCAGTTACTTCGTTAGTTATCACTCCAGTTATTAAAAGAGCGAATAAGTGAGAATATGGATAAATATCTGTATTTTGGAGCATTTCTTTAATTTCGCGCATCTCATTAATTTCGCACCCTTTTTTAACAAATAGATTTCATGGTTTTTATCATAATTTCGCACAAAATGGAAAAATTTTGATGTACTTCCATTGAAGGAAGCTAGCATAGGGTGAGGAGATGGAGCGATGACATGTTAATATTCAGAATGAGATATCGATGATTGATAACGAACCGTCAAGAGGAGAAAGATTTTCTTGCTTCACGGATCATCCCTGTTCAACGGAAGCTGACCATTGCGCTTGGGAACAGACAGACATGGCAAGCTTCTTCAAAAGACGCTCATTTTCCGAACGATCATTTCTGTTTTCAAAAAGAAATTACTGGAGAAAGCTCAACACTATCTGGCAAGTTTGGCTATTGAAAAGATACATCAATCTTAACACTGAAGATCCGTTACTCTCGAGAACCTCACAAACATAATACCTCATTAAGGCGAAAGGAATTTAGATTAGGCAGGAATGTATGAAACGAATAAACAATGCACAAACGAATAAGAATAATGGAAAGTTTTTGAAAGTGAAGCGTGCATTAGAACAACAGAAATGATCAAAAACTATAGGAACATGATAACACAAACCCTACGATATTAAGATTTGGCCCGTCAAAAGCTATTTGTACACCCTGCTAAAATTAAACTATGATGAATAAAAGAAAAAAATTGAAATTGTTTCGCTGGAAAAACCATATTCACAGCGCGGTCTGTGGTTACAAGCTTCTGTTCGGGACGCCAGTGAAAGTGGGAAGAATTGAAACTTGGGAAAGACTTTGGTTTTCATTCCAGCCACGGTCCATCGGAGTCGATAGAAATAAGTGCATCTTTATCCGCGCGAACTATAAAAATAAGTCCATTTATGCCGAGCTTGAACTATAGAAATAAGTCTATCTAAGCCGCCCCTGAGAGCAGCCGATGACTTTTTCATTACAGCACGGAGACTGCGAGTCTATTTTTGTAGTGACTCGCCGATTTTCTGCCTTTAAAATGCCAAAGATTTATATTGTGTCGGCTATTCTTAACTAACGTCGGTAGTCAGAACACACGTTAAAATTTCACGAGTAATTTCAGAAAGCGCATCAGAAATACGCCGTGTTCGTGTAAAATCAAAGCTAAACGAAACGCGCGAAAGGCTTTAATTTATATTATATCTTTTTAATACTATTGAATGTTACTATGCAAACAAACACTCAAATTCATTTCTAGACGCCTTTAAATGACCCAAGTTTGTTGAATAGGGAAGGGTTAATTTTAAACGATCAGTCACTCGTGGAAGAAAATACCGGACGTAATGCAGACAGAAAAGAGTTAAGCCACTGTGAAACTTGCAATTTTTACGTGAGGCTGGAAGTTAGAGAGCAAAAGCAATTTAAGTCAGCTGATCACTTTTTCTTCATTTTATCTAATCAGGGAATGGGAAGCTTTTCATTAGCTTACCGCCACAGGATCCTTAATTGTGACAGGTTGAAGTTGGTGCAGAAAAGTAAGCATTTATTCAAAAATGTTTTCGATGCATTCCGTTGGAGGTTGTCGCTACGGGGATCATATACGGCGGGGATTCTGAATATTTAATGCCTTAACGAGGCAACCCATGGGATGCCTCAATTTGGCACTCCATGGTATGCCTCAATATGGCAACTCATGGGATGCCTCAATTTGGCCATCCATGGTATGCCTCAATATGGCAACTCATGGGATGCCTCAATTTGGCCATCCATGGTATGCCTCAATATGGCAACTCATAGGATGCCTCAATATGGCAACTCATGGTAGGTCTCAATATGGCAACTCATGGGATGCCTCAATATGGCATCTCATGGGAGGCCTCAATATGGCAACTCATGGGATGCCTCAATATGGCAATCCATGGTATGCCTCAATATGGCAACCCATGGGAGGCCTCAATATGGCAACCTATATGAATAAGGGTGGCCAAAACGAGGTAACCCATAACTTGGTTTAAAACCGGGCTGAGAGACCTGCAAGCTGTTTTCAAATGGCCCCTTGAAATTTTAAGCGTTTGAGCTGAGGAATTTGGATAGAATCAAGATCCAGGTGATCAATGCAAGAAAAATTCTCTGGTTTATATTATTCGGTTGATAGAATTTGGATAGAGTCAAGTTGTAGGTGAACAATGTGAGGATAATTATTGATTGATAGAATTAGGTTGTGTTAGATGAGAGAGTCCGGATAGTATAAAGTTCCAGGTGTTCAATGCAAGAATAATTTTTTGGTTGATAAAATTCCGTTGAGTTAGTTGATAGAATTCGGATGGAACCAAGTTCTAGATGATCAATGAAAGAATACTTTAAAGTATTCAATGAAAGAATACTTTGAAGTATTCAATGAAAGAATACTTTAAAGTATTCAATGAAAGAATACTTTAAAGGGAGATTAGATGTTTTATCCGGCGAAACAGGGAACAGATGTCTATCATTTGCTCAGTGTTGACTGGAATTCTGTTCATTTAAGGGATGACGGAATTAGATTCAAGTTGTTAACAAAATTACCCGACTGCTGTAAAGAATAGAAAATTGACCAAGACCCTAAATGTTATTCGTCTGACGTTTGAACTTTCATGTTTTCCTATGATGTACAAAACTGCGGTTATCTTCCAGATGTATGGGTATTACATACCTCACAGATATTAGGTAAATAAAATGATCCATTTTTGGCGGTGGTGGAGTCAGTTGTTTTTTGGTGACTGAGCATTCGGTGATTACAAGGAGTGTTAAGTCATAACAACGTAAAAGTGTCTGGTACACATTTGAAGCATTTCACAAAGGCAAAAAACAACCTATCCTTTGACTACCAAAATTTATTTTTCATATTTCAACTGGGGCAACATAACAAAACAAATGTGATGTCAAAAGAACTTTTGAATATTCCACAACTTTTCTCTAAAATTATTCGTGCTGCTGCGTCGCGAGGGTTTCAAGAATTTTTGACGTCTGCGTCATCATGTGGCCTACAATTGCTTTTAAATTTATACGGCAGGAATTCCGAGAAAATATTCAGTCTTGTAAACATTGGGTTGGCCGTCAGGCAAGCGCTTGATTTATTATTAATACAATTTTTGTTATTTAGATTATGATTATTTATGAGGTCTGCGTCGCACTCAAGGCCTAACACACATCCACGATCTAGCACACTCAAGGCCTAGCACACATCCACGATCTAGCACACACTCAAGGCCTAACACACATCCACGATCTAGCACACACTCAAGACCTAGCACACATCCACAGTCTAGCACACTCAAGGCCTAACACACATCCACGATCTAGCACACTCAAGGCCTAGCACACATCCACGATCTAGCACACACTCAAGACCTAGCACACATCCCCGATCTAGCACACTCAAGGCCTAGCACACATCCACGATCTAGCACACTCAAGGCCTAGCACACATCCACGATCTAGCACACACTCAAGACCTAGCACACATCCACGATCTAGCACACTCAAGGCCTAGCACACATCCACGATCTAGCACACTCAAGGCCTAGCACACATCCACGATCTAGCACACTCAAGGCCTAGTACACATCCACGATCTAGCACAAACTCACATACGGCCAAGAACACATCCTCGACATAGCACACACAAAAAATGGCCTCGCACACGCCCACAGTCTAGGTCACACCCACGCACACGCTGTCTCCCTCACACACACAACCACACAAATCCATACACAGGCATACACCCACACACTGTCTGGAGAGCCTCGGTCTCGAATTCGACGTCTATCTCTGGACAGATTCAATGAATTTCGGGGATTTCTGAGATAATTGAAGATTGAATTGCAGAACACTCCAAGTCTCGTCCAAGTTCAGACGTTGCATGTCTGCTGCTTGGCAGTCTTTTTTTGTAAAGATCCAAGGCTTTTGCTTGTTTACCAACTCGCCTCCGCTGTACGGTGTCTCTACATAAACCCTTAGTTTAGATCTGTTAATTTAAGTTCCTAACCGATACAATAGCGCTTTGGCTTGATGCATGTACAGATTGTGCGCTGAGTCCTACGTCTAAAGTTTTTTAATCGGATATAACACTTGAATTCAAAGTTGCAATGTTTAGTAAAAGTTACTTCAAGAACAAGAGTATTCTAGTATTTCGGGCTTATTTGCCATCGATCTACTCTGCTACTCGAAGGAACTTCTTCTACATAAGTTTAACATAAGTACATGCTTTTAACCACAAACATTTATTTTCAGGTACCATTTTATTTGAAAATTGTTAAACACCAACTGCAGTTTGATTAAGCGACAAGGCAGTTCGAAGCATCAAGGAGCGAGCCATAATAGATTCAGAACGCAAGGCAAGATATTCGAAACTTTTGGTTAGAAAAATAGGCTTGGTAGTTCTCTTCTATGTGGCAGCAACAGAATTACTTTGAGGTTTGACTGAACAGAAATTTTATATTCCCGGATTTAGGATTAGTTAAGCTAATAATTAGCAATTTACGATTGAATAAGTAAGTGTGCGAGTTGGGTCTAGAGAAGAATAAATGAATTCAAAGCGCTGCCATTTGAAAGTTTAGATTATATGTTCATTTCAACTTGAAACCTGAGTGCGTCAATTGTCTGTGCCATCATCTTTGCTTCTTAATCTCTGTAAAAATCTAAAAATCCTACGTCGCTGCAATTATTTTCAAACTTTTTTGCACCTCTATAGTTATTACTCGGACTTAGCACAGTGCAAATAAAATTTACACTCACGAGTGTACAACAGCATGGAACACCAAGAGCAAACGAGAGAGCTGCTGCGACATGAACCCAAGTTAGATGCCTTCAAAAGGAAAACGAATTGCATAAACGGAGGTGTTTAGTCGAGGGGTAGAAAACTAATCGCAATTGTAAGAACGAAAAGAACTAAAGAACGTACGTGTTTGTTAATAATTAGAAATGATTATATAAGCGCACTATTAGTAGGAAAATTAAGCCTAAACGTTGCTTTGGAACCAAAGGATTGGTTACCGATTATTCCTTTCATTTGCTCATATAACATTTCCTTTTATATATGAGTGCTTTCGCTAATTTGCGAGATCTAAATAGAGATTAAAATAAAGTTTACAATCCTCCGTCTGTGCATCCCAAGCGATACAGTGATCCAGGCAGGCTGCAGGATCTCATCCATAACCAAGCCAGGCAGGATTTGCATCCCTTCGACATCAGCCTGGATTCCATGTAATGGAATGAAGGAGTCGTATTCAATTGCCTTTCGCTATCAGCCACGGGAACTGAACCTTCCTTCGACTAAATTAATCAGATCTCTATTGATGCCATCACAATTTCTTTTATTATTTTGCAGAATTGGCTCCTCGCTATCGATTTTGCGTGATTATTGTCGGATTTGCTCATGCGAAATGTATAGATCATACTAAATCTTGTACCGTAAATCCCTTGAAAACTGGACTTTTTCTGCTGCCTCATATTGACGTAGCTGTCAATACGGAGCTCAATGCTAACACTGAGCACTCGCAGATGAATTCGCTACCGTGTGTGTGTGTGTGTGTGTGTGAAGGTCGACATCGTGTGACGGGGTCGAGCTGGTATTCAAGAGGACCCTTTTATAATTATTCTCAAATCATGTAATTCAAAAAGACTCTTGAAGTAATTGCAATTATTAATAATAATTCAAGGGATCACACAAGAAATAAAGTTTGAATTATTAAACAACGGTACACGAACTCTTTAAGTAATTACATTTGAACTAAACAAAGGTAATCCTTTAAGTAATTTCAGTAAAATTAATCCATATGTGTTACGTGTTACTTTCACTTCGCTGAGTTATGCTACTGCCGATGTTTCATCTTTTGCAGAAATTGATTTAAAATTAAGATCATTTTTAAAAGCGTTGCCTTCGGACAATTAGACGCAGACTTATTTTCGTGGTTAAAACTACCCTATTTAAGAAAACAAAACGCATGATTTAATTTTTTGAAATCCCGTGAAAAAGATTGTTCAATTTTTGAACAGGAAGAGATCGCACACTTTCATCAGCCTCAATCATTGCATGACTATAGCCTAATAATTTTGCCTGGCGTTAACAGCCTTTAGGATTCTAATTTCTACTTTCTTACGCAAGCCATCATCACATGAGAGCTATCCCAATAATTTGTGTATCTAGTTCCAATAATTGCTCAGTGTCTCGTATCGACGGAAGCTTCAATGCAATGCCATGATATTTTCATCTGGAACGTCAGCAGCAGGTACGTCAATACGAGCAACTGTTTTCCATGAATGGATTTGCATCTCCATATCTAAGACGGATCCAACGGATTCTAAGCCCCCAAGCTCTCTGTTACTTCTGTGAGTTTATAAATTGAACAAGAAATAGAATTAAATGCAAAAAAATTAATTTAGAATTAAACAACGATATCGACGTCCAATATGGCTGCCTGATTGGTCTAGACAGGGAATTTTTGGCTAGACTTCAGTGCAACAGAAATCGTATTTTCGATAAGCACTGATGACAAGCAGATCAAGGCACTCACGACACTAGAGTTTAACAAGGCGAATATGACTTAGTATAAGAGAGTGGTTCAATGAGAACTTGCTGAACATGAAGACATCTTAACACGTTGCTTGCGAAACGTTGTTGAGCACGACCCATCGACGGGTCGTGCTCAAGTTCTTCCTGCTGCGAAACGACACATCGATGGGTCGTTCGAAAATTTGTCTCAACCTTTCAAAATTAATGATAGTTAATGGAAACACGTTGATGTGCGGTACTTATAGGCCTTCAAAATTTATACTTCATAATAAGAGCCTCTACGCACATTATTTTTCAAGACGAATTGAGTGTCAATTATTTAGCGCGATAAATGAGCGAGATGACTACGGATGTGTGGCCAACGCTCAGTTAACGCTCTCAGCAGCTGCTGAAGCAACGCCATAAACTGAGTAACGCATGTGTGTTAGGTTTGAGTGATGCATGTGTGTTAGGTTTGAGTGATGCATGTGTGTGTGTGTGTTTGAGTGAAGCATGTGTGTGTGTGTTTGAGTGATGCATGTGTGTGTGTGTTTGAGTGATGCATGTGTGTGTGTTTGTTTGAGTGATGCATGTGTGTGTATGTTTGAGTGATGCATGTGTGTGTCTGTTTGAGTGATGCATGTGTGTGTGTATGTTTGAGTGATGCATGTGTGTGTGTGTTTGAGTGATGCATGTGTGTGTTTGTTTGAGTGATGCATGTGTGTGTGCATGTTTGAGCAGTGTATGTGTGTGCATGTTTAGTGTTCTGTTCACACCCACAGAACATGAAGACCGTAAATTCATCAGGAGATTTATCATACACCTACTCCTCTTTAATGTTAGTTGAGGCCTTAACAGAATCAATAGTTTAATGTCAGCTGAAGCATTTACATTGAATAATACTTCAAGGATAACTACTCCATTAATAGTGAACACAAGTTGCACGTTAGTTCAGATGATATTATTGATGTAAAATTTGATGACAGAAAATGAGGGTATATTTAGTGTCAGTTTAACTTTTAATGTAGTTCTTATCTTGAATGTTTGTGTATTGTTAGATAATGTATTTGTTTTCACTGATAAATATAATTTAATGAATGTAATTCATGCGTTTATGCAAAGAAGAATTATTCAAATATTCTTGCCTCCAGAGTTACACTAATCAATACGAATTGATGTTGTATTCTCAGCCTCACTAAGAAATAAAGGCAGCTTTTGTGTAGAATACGCTCATTATAAAATAAAAGTTTTTGCTCATCATGTTTCACGTGCTGAAGAAAACATTGCTCTTCTTGTGAATTTAACTATTGGAAACAACATCAAAATATACTAACTTCATTTCACACGGATTTAAATTACTTCCAGTTATTAAATTGACGCGATGTTTTATTCACGTCATGAATGACGTGTTATGATCGTATAAGTGGAGGTTCAGTCATGTCTCGCCTGCATCTCAGGCTTTTTTAATCAACTCTCTTTTAAAATGTGAACATTGATCGATAGATTCTCCTCACTATAAAATTTGTTTGGTTTAATGTAGTTCAAAGTTCATTAAGTCGTTTTTAAAGCTCTCACAGCATGCCGGAGAATCAACAAGCATTCACTTTTTATTCAGGTGTAGTACCCATCACGGCACAGAATTAAGAGCGTGAGATTGCCTTTGTTTTAGAGGAAGACTTTGTAGCAGCGAGCGTTCATAGCGAGTCGTTAGCTCATGCTATTGGTTGTTGTAAAAATGCGGGGTGATTTTTAAATAAAGGGATTAACGAATATTTGTTAGCTCTTATATTGTTGAACTAATTTGAAAAAAGTTAAAGTATTTATGGAGTCCTGAAAAAATACTAGTTTTATTGGATATGTTTGTAACCAAGATACACAGTCTGGCATGAAAGCTACATTCACATGAAAAATGCGTACGAGTCACAGTAGAGGAAACAAGGTAGGGTCATTTCTATGAGAGAAAATACACCTACTCTTGTTCGGCTAGCCAATGGAAAGGCTTTATTTCAGACAAACTTTATGAGGTCACCAAAACGCCATGTCGTTAGGCCAATAGTGGGGCCAGATTTGGGGGCAGCAGCGCTACAAGATGCAATATGAGCGCTGTCATTGGTTCGTTGCTGTGACGTCAGCACAAGCACACCGTCAACGAAAAAAAAGACTGGTTTGAACTTACCTTGTTTCCTCTACCGTGGTAACAACCCTTTACTCCAACCAAGGAAGGATTTTTTCCTTTTGGGGATACCTTAAAGGAAAAATTTACCGAGAAAAACCAACAAATCTACACCAGCTCAGGGCCATCCATCGAGGAAGAAATCCAGCGAATTGGATCAGATATTACCAGCGCCGTAATGAGATGTTCCGGAATTGTGCCGATTTTGGTCTGCACTCAGGGAGGTGACATTTGGAGAATCTTGTAATTAAAAAGTTATCAGAATCAAACTAGTATTTTTCAGAATCTTTTATATACTCTGTTTTTTTAGATCCATTCTCTAATATAGGAGTTATCAAACACTCTTTTAGGAGCCCTGCTTAGAAATCACTCTGCACAATGGCTTCATTCAAAGAAGGCGACTAAAAGAACTAGAAGTATTAGACAGCTTTGAGACGTGTGGTGCCCCACAGATGTGACGACTCGAATCGATTGTAGCACCAGGCACAGGGTACCCCTCACACATCACAGGAGCTGGGAATACAAAGTCCCCGCCCTCTCACCCCACACGACATACTAACCAAGTAATTCTCATTTGGAGTTGTAACACAGCTGCAAATGTTGCAAGGCTGTGGAATATTAAAGGCTCACTAGAATATGTTCGCTGAAGGATGATTTCTGAATAGCCAAGAGTTTCACTGAGCCTTGTAACGTCGTGCATTACTGCAGGTCTCATGCCGTGGAGCTTTACCTGTTTTTCTGTCGCTTGTTGTTCTGTTTTGTCTGTTTATTAGCAGACGCTCTGTCTAGTTTCTTTTGGTTGTTGCGTTTGTACATTTGCAAATATTTCTTGTGGTTTCTGGTTGAGGATTTTCCATTTTTCTAGATATTTTTGCCGTTTGCCATTCTGTTTGTCTCTCCGTTCGTACCTCTGTCTGCAGGCCTCACCGTCAGCTTAGCTGTCCGTGATTTTGTATGTTATCGTAGCAATCAATGTGTGCAAGCTTGTCTCTATGCTCCTCCGTCGCACTTCCAGCATTGCGTTTTATTTTAAATCCGTTGCCCGTAGCTGCAAAATGAGCTCGTATTCATGAAATGCCAAGAAGCTTTCAGTATAATAAAGCTCAGATTTTAAAAAACATTGAAGATTATGAAATCTATTTACCCAGGAATGTTGGATTCAGGAAATCGTTAGCAAGTAGAGGTGTACATGAGACGTTAGACAATTTAGAGTCATTGCATCACTGTAATTTTTTCTCGTGCGTGCCAACGCCATCAACACAACGTTATAATTACGGCATCAGTCTTTTTGAAGTCGTTTCAATGAACGCAGCTTTACAAGCGCTATGAAGTCCTAATTATTTCTGAAACTATCCAAGTCTTACAACTTCAACGCAGTCCTACACTTCTTTGGGTGGGCACATTTTGGGTGGTTGCTTCTTTGTGTGGACACTTCTTTGGGTGGACACTCTTTTGGGCGGACACTACTTTGTGTGGAACACTCCATTCTTTGGACTCTCCTTTTAGAGACATTCCTTGCCGTGGACGCACTTTTCTGAGGACGTGATATTTTCCAAACATTCTTTCCCTTGAATGCTGTATCTTTCTGTAGGTACTCTTTCTTCTGTGGACACATTATTTTCTCACCACTCTTTCCACCGGAGGCTTATTTCTGCGGGCACTCATTCTTCTGTAGGAGCTCATTCTTCTGTAGGAGGTCTTTCTTCTGTAGGAGGTCTTTCTTCTGTATGCACTCTTTCGTTTGGAGGCTTCTTTTCACTGAAGGTTTTTGTGAACGATTTTTCTTATGGAGGTTTCTTTGTGTGGGCACTCTTTTTTTAAGAACATTGTTGTCATAGAAAGGCTTTTGGATGGAGTCCTTTCTTACGTGAAATTTTTCATCTAGAGAGGGTAAAGCTTGTAAAACTTTCTTCCGTTTTTTTTATGGTCATGGACAGGAAGCATAAATATAGAGAGAAGTGGGTGGGATAGGGTGAATACGGGAGGATGTAGGGGAGAGTGAATATAGTAGGGCGAATGGGAGGTTATGTGAGTGAGTGAATGTGAGAAGATGTGTTCGCATGAATGTGTGAGTGTGAGTAAGGGAGGGTGTGTGAGGGAGGGTGTGTGAGGGAGGGGGTGTGTGAGGGAGGGTGTGTGAGTGTGAATAAGGGAGGGCGTGTGAAAGTGTGAACATGGGTAGGAAGAGTGTGAGGGTGAATGTAAGAATGTGTGTGAGAGAACATGCGTACGATGAGAGAAATTTGGAGTGTTTTGTTTTTTGGACGATTTGCATTAGAGGTGTTTCATTTACTGATGAAACTTCTAGGCTCTCGCTTGGCATGAGCTCGTTAGATTCTGAAAGTTTTTGAATATTCTCGAGCATCATTTGAATATTCTCCTGCATCATTTGAATATTCTCCATCATCATTTGAATATTCTCGAGCATCATTTGAATATTCTCCTGCATCATTTGAATATTCTCGAGCATCATTTGAATATTCTCGAGCATCATTTGAATATTCTCCTGCATCATTTGAATATTCTCCAGCATCATTTGAATATTCTCCAGCATCATTTGAATACTCTCCAGCATCATTTGAATATTCTCCTGCATCATTTGAATATTTCAAGCATCATTTGAATATTCTCGAGCATCATGGACTTCTGCGCACCGCTAATCTTCTTTTGGCACTCCACAAGTACTCTCTCTCTCTTTAATGCTCGTTAAAGTTGGCCAAACTTTGAGCTCAAAGTTGAAATATCTTGATAACTTCAACCTTTCTGAGTGGAGCTTCGGTAGCTGTTTGATGATTGAGTTTCCAGCACTAGTACAGATAAATTACCGTAGTCGACCAATCACAGATAGTTTCTTGTTAAGAGTTGACGTAGTCGACCAATCAGAGGTAGTTTCTTGTTAAGAGTTGGTATTCACTTCAAATACTTCAGTTCAGGAAACTTAATTCATTAATTGGCCACGTTCCTATTCATGAGGCGATGCTATGATAAGTGTAGTTGAGGTTGGCGTATAAATCAAACATAAATAAAACTTATACTTTTCCTATAGCGATTTTCGTACCAGTATTATCAGAGGTTCGAGTTCTGCTGAGTTTTTGTTCTTAGTTTGGCCACGTTCCGATTGGTAAAACGATGCTAAAATCTGTGAAATTGAGTTTGGAGTGTGAAACATACATCTATAAAACCTATGCTCTTCCTAAAGCGGTTTTTGGATCAGTATTTCCAGAGTGTTTATCGGCACTGAGCTACAGACACACATTCTGTACATGCTGTCTGCTGTTGCGTCTGTGTCCATAGATTGAAGTGACGGCAGAGATCAGTGTCCCCCATAGGCACACGTGTTGGAATGAGCTCACATCAGAAGGAGAGTCCTTCCAAGGGAGTATTTTTGGAATGGAGTATCCATTCAGAAGAGAATTCAAGCCATAATGATCACTCCTCTAAGTTATGTCCATCCAAAGAAGTTCGGAGGAACCTCCTATGAGTGCTTTATAATATTGTGAAAAGATTAAAATCTTACAAAAATTGTGAAATGAATTTTATTTAAATAGGTCAATTTTCTTCAATGAAAGGAACTTTTTCATTGAATGGATTTTGTTGAGGACACTTTTCTTTGGAATAAAGGAGAGAGAAGTGATGTGGGCGGAATAGCGTGAGTGTGGGGGATTGAGGGAGAGTGTGTGAATAACTATTGGGTGGGGGAATAGTTGTAACCTTCCATCTCCTTAGGAATGATAAGAATGTTAAGGAAAATAGAACAAAACAACTGAATGAATACATCCAGTATTCAGTTTGAAAGCTTTCGTCTCGTTTCTACATCTTGTGTCAATTTTAGTGATCTGAAGTTAACGAAGACTTCAAGCATAAATTTCCGGTTGAAAATTTTAAACAGAGTTGTGAGATTCATTTCTGTCTTGTAAAATTTCAGTAACAGTCTACTTTTTCACGTGGTATTTTACTCATATCGTTAAAAACGCTGTGTGCATGCTTTCGAAAAGGAACTCTCATCGTCAAAGTGATACCAACCTCACTATTTTTGGAACGATTCATTTTGATTTGCTTCCTTCCACGATGACAGCAGCTCTCGCAGCTTTGATGAAGTGCTCTCATCGCTTCAGTGCTGCAGCATAAGTGCCGTAGTGTTCCTCATAACGAAGCATTCAAGCTCTCAGCCCCAGCAATGAAATGTTTTTTCTTTCGTAACGTCGTGCGAATGCGTCCACGAATGAACGAAGAAAACCGCTGGAACTCGCGCTGATCGCTTGTTAGTTTTTTATTCTTGAAATTGCCTCGAGTCCGTCTGTTGAATTTAGTGTACAAACTTCGAAAAGCTTATGTTGTATTTGGGTTTGTAAGGATGAATGTCTTACTTGTATCATGGTAATTTGCATCATACAAGAGGGTCACTATTGTTAGAGGAAAAACATCCTAAATGTTCCTCGAAAATTGTCGTGCGAAGTTTTCATACAAGAGACCCCGGTCTATCTTTTACGCTATTATTTCTATAACTTTGGCCGCCCTATGCTGAAGCTGCACTTAGACGGCTGAAGTCATCGATGCGCGGAGAAAAAGTGAGAGTGGGACTGTATCTTACTCATTCTCTTTGTCGACGAACACTCCGCGCAACATCGATGACTTAGCAAGCATTGTTGCATTGTTAGGCCCCTCATTTTAAAACGTGTTTAGAACACAAAACAGAAACAGAATGCGAAGCAGCGACCTATTTTTCGTTTTAGAAATTAATTTGCAGTTCACAAACCGAAAAAATGAAAGTTTCACGGTGGCTTTCAGTTCAAAACAACGAGTTTCGAAGCTCAAATGAAGAGATGCAAAATGCAACGCAGAAATTACACAACCAGTTTCTGAGCAAAATAGAACAATGTATTTAGGTTTTATTTCAAGTACATCCTGTCCTTCGCTTGACTATGATCAGAATACAGCTGTGCTTCTGAATATTTTCTCAATTTTTATACCTCAGCGTCCAATGACAAAACCGGCCATCTACCTAAATCCCGCGGTGTGCATTCAGCAATAAGAAATTTTCAAAACTCATATACTCCAGGCGAGAGAGGCGAACGCACCCTATTCAGAGCGTTGATTACAATTGGCGTAATTATTTTCCGGGGCATTCAGTGACTAATTTTAATTTGTCTGGTATTTATACGTACCAAGGACAGAGCACGTATCCATACCAACCCTGGCCCCTTCCCTGCCTCTTCACCACCTTCCTGAGGGGATGACGAGCAATTGAGAGCATCGAACGCGACATCTTTGCAAGAGCAGCTCAAAATTTCTTTTGTTCAGAGCTTGTTGCTGGGTACATTTTGTCTTGTGCTGAGTTGTGTTTTGCTGACGGTGCTGTGTTGTGTTGACTGAGTTGTGTTGTGTTAGCTGACTTTGCTGTGTTGTGTTTATTGATTGTATTTGCTATTGACTATGTTGCGTTTATTACTAATCATGTCATCATCACCCCAATTGAGTATATTTCTTAATCTAAGTATTTATTGTTAACTGTTTTACGCTATCTACAAACTTTGCTTTATTAATGTAAGTTCATTAATCATTTGCTACAGTCAGATGCATAATTTACTACATTTACTACAGTCAGATGCATAATTTACTACATTTATTACAGTCAGATACATAATTATTGGAATAATTGAACTATGTGCAAACTTGGGGGAGAACTAGGGTGATACGTTGGATGACAACCAGGATAAAAACTAGAGATAACTAGGGAGAGAAGCAAGGTGAAAACTAAGGTAAAACTAGGGTAGCTGAGAGCTAGGGTGACAACTAGGGTAGCAATTAGGGTGACAACTAGGGTGAAAACTAGGGTGACAACTTGGGTAGCAATTATGGTGATAACTAGGGTGACAATTAGAGTGGCAACTAGGGTGAAAACTAGGGTGAGAACTTAGAAGAGAATTAGAGAAGTTTTCGGTTACCAGGACAACACAAGATGGACAGTAACTAGAATACGGCCTGTGGCAGACTGTAACTACTCCGTCTTGCTTTAGAGCGTCTGATTGGTTGCAACGTGAACGCTTATCGTCCTTTGGCGCTCACCCTCCTGGTGAGACACCGTCCGACTCAATGGGGATTTTCGTGTATGACAAAATATCAGGTTTGATCTTTTGACTCCATTGACGTACTTAATTGCTCCCTAAAGTGTGTTGTTCAATCCATGTGAAGGTATTGGTTCGTTTATTTATGGAGGAGATATTATATTATTTTTCTTTAATTGATTTGGTATAAGAGGTCTCCTATTTTATCTGCGCAGCAATTATTCCTTGTTTAAGTTGCACTCGCATTGCTTTTG
>JACJUY010015024.1:5250-16372 GCA_014220935.1 Platorchestia sp. MABIK | reverse complement strand
CGCGGAAACTTGGGGTGCCACTAAGGACTTACGAAGCCCTTGATGAAGGTACTCAGGGTCTAAGTTTAAGCGCAATTATCAGGGACGCGCGTTGGTCCATCGCTGGACCTGAGTGCAACTTGCGCCTGCGTTCATAACACTCTCGTAAATAAGCACTGCAAATATCCGGGGTTAATCAAGGAAATGAGCCCAGCTGGGGATGTAATGTTGACACAAGGGAGTGTAGTGCAACATATCTTCGGGTGATCCTACTCTGTTATATGAAGTTAGATTAGATTATTCATGCGTGAGTTTATCTCCCTAATCACAACAAAGGGGTCCAAAAAGTGGATTGATGAAAGCACCATTTGGTATGGAATTAAGGGAACGCAAAATCGAGTTACGAAGCATGTTTCCTCTCAAGATCCCCTACAGACAGAACCAGTAAGTGGAGTTAGGAAACAAGATCAAAATTTAAGAAGAAAGTCACAGAGATGCTGAAAATTTGAGCAGCAGTGAACCGAAAAAAGATGTTCCTAAATCAAACAAAAAACAGTTTATTTCAACCAAAAAACTGATTAGATTATTAGTTAGTTTATGCCTCCCTATCCGCAACAAATGCGATCCAAAGAGAGGAAGAAGGAAGGCACCATTTAGTATGGAGTTAAGGGAAAGCGAAATCTATGCAGAAAGGGCATAGAAAGAGTAAGTTGCGAAAGAAGTTCATGAAACAAAGTCGAAGTTGGAGAAAAAAGTTGTAGGTGCAGAAAAACAGGACAGCAGTGAACCGAACAAAGGATGGTCCTTAACATATCAAAAACATTTTATTTCAACAAAAAGAAGGCCTACCTAACGTTGAGCTCGGGCCCTCACATTTTCCCCCCTGGGAGCGCTAATTCCCATATATACGATAATTGTATCCCCCTGAAGGGAGAAATTAATACAAGAAGATTAAAGTTGCAGTAATGGATGCAGGAAAAAACAGCAGCGAACCGGAGAAGCATGGTCCGCAATGAAACAAATATTAACTAATGGTATTTCAACTAAAGGAACGCCTCTATATCCGTTACCTCACATCTTTCTCCCCGAAGCGTTTATTCTCACAGAAGTAACGGTTGCATCTTCTCGATGAGAGGCTGCTAGGGAGACAAATAGTGCTGAGCTATACTAGAACAAAACAAAATAAAGAAATTGAACACACTAGGAAATACAACGCATCTCTAAATGTCGATGTTCAACTCTTTATATTTATGCGGAAGGTGAACGAGTAGCATTCACGGACTCAGAACCGCAAATTGTGAGAAAAAGAACGCTCACCAAAGCATTTTTTCAACAAATAAATTTCCATCTTTTAAAGCCACCAAAATATGGGCGGTCTTAGGCGCTCGATCGGCTCAAGATTGTTCTTCATGCAGAAAAATTTCTCCCTTCACTGAATTTAAAGGGCTTTCTGCCTCGAGCCAGCACCGCTCTCTATAGAAGCGCTGGTGAATCTCCTAATAAAAATAACTCGAAGGTTACGGAAAGGATGCGCCCAGAAGATGCCCAAATATGTAAATCCTCACAAATAGCACCTCTGCCACTCAACGTACGTCTATAAAGAAACTCGTAACAGTTCCATGTGAAAAAACTGGTTTCAGTGTCTGACTTCCATAAACAGAAGCGTGTAGAACAGTAAGATGAGCAGTTCAGTGAAGTTCAGTAAAACGCAGGCAATATTTCCACCGAGACATCTAGCACGACCACACGAAGACATCAAATTAAACGTTAAGGCGGACAAGAGCATGATAGCGATCACTGACGACGTCAGTGGGAACATTGATTGTAACACAACGCGAAGAATATCGATTGTAACACAAATCTACTTCCAGTAAAGACTCTTAGAACAAAGTAATTGAAAAACTCCTCGTAGTTATTTTGTTGAAACTTCCAAGCAGGACTTCATCAACGACTCGGAGCAAAACCTCCATTGAAAACTTTCAGCAGTACCTCCATAAAATTCTTAGTAGAAACTCTTATGACTCCAATTAGAATTTTCAAAACACTCTCAGCAGAATCTCTAAAAAAACAAGTAGAACCTCCTAGAAAAACTTCAAGCAGACCCTTCATGAAAAGAAAACCTCCTTATAAAATTCAAGACAGATTCTCCAGAAAACTCATCGCAGAACCTCTTGAATAGCTTCATTCAGAATCAATGTGTCCCAACGCTCCAAGATGAACAAAAACCATTGCTGTCTGCCTCCTCGCCCGTTTCAAGTGTAAAAAGTACCACATTCAGACCAGCGAGTTTTGGGAGGGTCGCATAATTAAGCTCTAACTGAGCACATAGAATAGAGGTCAAAGAATCGTCACAATTCTGGCACAGAATTGAACATTCTCAGTCGTGGCAAAGCAGTAAAAATAACTCGTTACTGTCCCCAAAAGGAAATCTTTTGAGAGCATTTTCAAAAGTTTCATCGAGTGGCGAGTTCTGGGGCTGTATTATTCAAAGTTTAAACTAACCGCATGAGCAGTGCATTGAGTTTCAATGATCCAAGGGAACTCTTACTGTTAACGTTCTATCGCGTGTTTCCCTAAACAGAATCTCAAAGTGGTTAAAAAAATTGGACAAATGAAAATAATCAGCACGTTACGTAGAAACTTTACTTTATTGATACAAAATGGAAAACGAAAAAGTGAAATTTACTGATTACCAGACTAGATTATTAGTTAGTTCAAGCCTCCCAATCCGCCACAAAGGCGATCCAAAGAGAGGAAAGAGGAAAGCTCCATTTAGTATGGAGTTAAGAGAACAAGGAATCTATGCAGAAATGACACAGAAACTGTAAGTTGCGAAAGAAGATTATGAAACAAGATCAAAGTCAAAGAAGGAAGTAGTAGGTGCTGAAAAACAGGACAGCAGTGAACCGTAAAAAAATATTCCTTAACATAAAAAAAGTATTTTATTTAAAGAATAAGAAGGCCTACCTAACTCTCAGCTCGGGCCCTCACACATTTTCCCCCTGGGGGGGGTAATTCCCATAGATAAAATAGTTATATCCCTCTGAGCGGTCTTATTACCATAATTTGTTACCATTCCTATGGCTTTTCATCATTATCAATTTTAATACCTAACTTAGCAGAATGACAAATGAAAGAAAAAAAAACTTCTACTGTGATGAATTGCACCTGTTAAAATTGGTCAAAAAATCCTTCTCACAATCCTCCTTCGGTGACCAAAGTCCCGACACTTGCGATATCATCATTAAAACCCAACATGCACAGTATCCTGTAGTTAAACTTGAAGCTTTCCCTATCAAAGGCTTCATTAAGTACCGTAAATCCCCAAGGAACACTGTAATTCAATCATTTTCAAGTTCAAATTAGGAAAAGCACTTGAGGCACAAGATATTTTTTCACACAATTGTGATTGTTTATGTAAGGATTGAAGTTCCTCGCAATTAGGTAAGAAACAAGGTTTAATCATATCAAAATACAGATAAAATAGAACAAAATAACTTCTAAATACGCTTTTACGCGCCTGAATCCTTTCACCGGGATGCCCCCACATTGTGAATCGAACAAGGTGTAAATACTGCATGCATGCCTACGCACAAATCTGCGTGCATAAATACGCGCGATATGAGAGAAAATATTGACAAGCCCCCAGAAAATTTATTAGGGAAGAAAGCACGAGTAGCAACACACAACAAAGGAGAACAGGAAAAAATATTTAATAATCCATTTCAGGAAAATTGTTTTTAGAATTGATCACTAGAATAAACTTTAATTTGAAGTGACTGCTAAATTTCAGTTAAGCCCGTCGCAGTTAACGTGCTAACCAACCGTAGCTAATGTACAAACGTTGTCAACGTTTTAATCGAATGGTAGAAACGTTTTTCATTATCAATGATCTACAATGCGAAGTTTTGCCCGAAGGCAATCAGATTGTCTTAATAAAATTGTTTGGAACTGTTGGAGATTCTTAGATACCAAAATATTTTTCACAATTAGATTATTTCCTAGTTTAAGCCTCCCTAACCGTAACGCAGACGTTTCAACGAGAGGAAGGAGGGAGGCACCATTTAGTTCGGATTTAAGGGAACGCGGAATCTATGCACCAGGGGCATAGAAACAGTAAATTGAAAAAGAAATTCACGAAACAAGATAAAAGTTGGAGATAAAAGTAGTAAATGTTAAAAAACAGGACAGCAGTGAACAGAAAAAAGGTGGTCCTTAACATAACAAAAACATTTTATTTCAACAAAAAAAATGCCTACCTAGCTCTCAGCGCGGGACCTGACATATTCCACCCGGTAATTTATTCTAAATGATACCTGAGTTGAAAACCCCATACCACATAAAACGTGCTGCCAGAAGAGGAACGGGGAAGGAACACAATGGAATTAAGAGGACACAATCCATGCACGCGTGTGCTCCAACACAGGATTTTTTGCGCATAGACACAGCAACATTGAAGAAGTTAATGAAAACAAAGTAAAAGTTGAAAAAGAAAGTAAATGGTGCTGAAAAACAAGACAGCAGGGAACCGAAAAAAATTAATCGTAAAACACAAAAAAAATTCTATTCGAATGAAAGGAACGCCCCCCTAACATTACGTTGAAGACCTCACATCTCCCTCCTGTGATCGCTTATTTCATACAACAGTTGTATCCCCCTGAGGTGGACGAAATATTTTGATATGTAAACTTTGACAGCAAAAAATCTGATTTTTAATAACTTCAGCAAATGAATTTTGTTTCAATTCGCTTGAGTGAGAAGATACCTTGAATAATTTTATTGATGACGTTAAAAAAACACTATCCAAAGGTTTCCGGCCAGTAAACGACAGGTGTAACAAAGGCTAGCTACTCAAGACAAAGACTCGCAACAAAAAACCAACCCCAGCAATCAATATGGTCTTTGCACCACTCGTGGCAGTGCCCTGACTGCTCTCATGGGCCCGTACGCATTTTAATGTTTTTGAGCGTTGTAGGCAGCTGAGATGCTATTTCTTAAGCAATAACGTTTAGGATCTGGTGCACAAGTATAACCTACGTGTCTTTCCTATCTGTATTACTATATGCATCGCTTATCAACTTTATCAACATAGATCAACCAATTCAACGCAAATACTTCCATTAATAGCACATACGAACATCACTCTATATCGGATCATCCGATGAAGCATTCAAATCAACTAAAACAGCGAGACTAATTATTGAAGTACAAATGACCAAGCCTGAACTGATTCTCAGACGCCTGCAAATATCAGGGATCTCCAGTAAAGAGGAACGGCGGATATTCTGATTTTAATCTCGTGTCGACAATGACATTCGCTCAAACCAATTTGGAGACATTCCATAAAACACGAAGTGATTTGAACCGGATCATAATGTAGGAATTTAAGAATGACGACAACAAACAGAGTTGATTTCGTCACGTTCTAACTTTTTTGGTGGCATTTAGAGGCTGAAATTGTTCAGCCTACTGTTTAGCCGTAGATGTGGAAAATACGCGCTATATATAGAAGAATGGCCTTGAAGTAAGTTTCTTGAAAACTACGCGCTATAGAAGAACGGCCTTGAAGTAAGTTTTTTAACTTAAAGTTATGAATGTGTTCCTTTCTTTGTTCGTCCAGGGAAAATAGCACAATTTTTTCTGTAGCTGCAGTCGTGGAATTATGATTCTAACAATGCCAAAGAGAGGGACCTTCAATTATCGATAATTTCTTTAGCGAATCAAACACCAGAGACCGCATTCCTGCTTTTTTTTGTCATTTTCTAAACGCTCTTAGCACTCCAACCAGCCGATATTTTACTCTGGCACACGTGAGAAATATGAAGCTTGGAAAGATATCTGAGGCAGCCTATGGCGCTGGAGCAGAGCCCTTATCTGCTGGCTAATAAATAATGTAGGCCCTATGGAGACTGCACAGCTTTATGGTAAGCAAATGCAAAATCCGATGGAACTAACGCATTTCTTCCTATGGCAACTTCTCGAACAAAACAGAATGAGACGAAGCAGCATAGAATAACAGCATTGGATGTCTCGATCACAAAAGTTGGAAGGAAGCAAAGTTACGACGTAAGATGTAAATTCTCGCGACGATTTGCAGAGAGCCAATTGCCATTCAAAATGAGCTCCAGACACCGTGTAAATTTTCTAATAAAGATACCAAAGAATGTCTGCCCCGAGGGCTTTTTCAACTCCTTTAAAAACACGTCATTGAGAACGCAGTCTTTCTAAGGAGAAGACAGTTGTAAACATTTAACTTGTGTCTCTTCATGAAATTTATTAGGCATTGTGAGCAGTCAGAGAAATGGCGTTATGATCTCATCTTCTTTCTCTCCTCTTAGTAACCTAACTCATAAGTAATATTCAGCTTGAGTTATCAGAATTGAACAAAAAGGAGTTGGCTCATCTAAAAGAACATAACCAATTGTTTAATGTCCATGAAGTTATTCATCTTCCATTGGAAGATGAATCTAAACACTTCGACTTGCCAACGTTAAATAATGTAACAGAACTGCCAGACTCACAGAAAACAGGTCTGGCATTTCGAACACAAACATCAGTTCTTGATAAAAACACAAAAAATGGGCAGTTTTTCATACATAAATATTCTTAGTGAATCAATGTAGAAGTGTTGACTCAATTCACACACAATTTTTTCGACCACAACAATATACATACTGAAGGGCTATTCTACGTTCTGAAGAGCTATTTTTTCACCTCTTATGCAGACCTCTTACCTGGCCAATATAACCCAGCCCATGGTCGTGCCTCCCTTCAGGGACAAAAATATATCGCAAAATAACATGTGCATAATCATGATTAATCCTAGGTCGCCAGGTTTCGCAAAAAGTCTGCGGGGAAATAGATGCATGTTTCATTCAAGATATTTATATTCCTGATGGCGCTCTGGTTTAAACCTTACCTCCACAACATTCAAAACACTACTTCTTACACAGATTTGAAAGCAAGAAAACTTCATTTTTGTCCACGTCAAAAACTCTAGAAGCAACAGCTCAAAACATTCCGTTATTTAGAATAAATAAGTTAGTACAAACCTGGCTAAATGCACCAAAGACGCTCCAAAGAGAGGAAGAAGAGAGGCATCATTTAGTATGGAATTCAGGGAACGTAGAATTTATACACAAGGTGCATAGAAACTGTAATTTGTGAAAAAAGTTCAAGAAACAAAATGAAAATTGAAGAAAAATGTCACAGGCGCTGAAAAGAGGACAGCAATGAACCAAAAAAGGATGATCCGTAACGAAACAAAAAACTATTCTATTCAAATAAGAAGAAGGCCTACCAAGCATTTCGTTCGGGACCTCGTATAATATCAACATTATTACAGTTTCCTATTTTCCTACGGTGGGAATGGAATAAATATCCTCCAAATATGAAATAAAAATGTTGTCTTCCAAATGAGAGTATGCACCAAGTTTCAGAACTCTAGATCCCGAAGGAAAAAAAGGATAAAAGTACCTGACACTTCACACACAGATATTAGCGTTCAGCTTTGATAACAATTCATAGACACAAAAAGATATGGCATTTCGAACGCAAAAACTAGCGTTTAAAAATTAAATACTTGCCATGCGCACGAAGTTTTGGTTTTTCGAACATGAATTCCAGCATTAAAGAACGGTAAAATTCATAGGTGTAAGACTATCACTCACAAAACGTTTTCTGAATGTAGTCTCGTAAAGTAATTTTTTGTACGGAAGAGTAATAGGGAAGTTGCCAGTTAAGAAACTCATGCTAAATACAATTCTCCTTTGAACCACGAAACTGCAAAACCATTGCCCTGAACTTTCCATGATTCCAATAAATCAGAGTCTATGTATCTGCAGGACACGTTCATGCGTAACATCAACGTCAGGACTACAAAAGGCACATCATACATAAGGCAGTGCGAGCTGAATTGCATCATAGCGAGCACTCACACACAGATTCTGTCTTGAGGCAAAATATAGGCCACCTAAATTTTTTAATTGAGGGTTTGACTCTCACATGAAAGCTAAAAACTTTGTTTAAATATCGAGCGTACAAGCTGAAGGCTTTAGAGTCTAGAGTCCCATAATCGCAAAATGGGCAAAGGTCCACAGCTCTGATCTCAGGAACAAGCACCAAGGCAACGGGGAAAATTACAAGAGTCGCCCTGCGTAAATCAGACGCAAAGAGACAATTTATGAAGAGCGAAACTGCGGCTCTTTCGATTGTATCCGCTCACGGCTGCATGCATAATTCCAAGGCCGCCAAGCAGACGTCGCAGATTATGCATGAAATGCCACGTATAATTACAATAAGATGGCACAGGCCCAGTGTGACTCGGGTGAAGAAAGAACGTCTCTTTAATCGTACATGCAAGGAACTCCGATAGTAAGGGGTTCTGTATGCTGACAACGTGAATTAGCCAACAAAAAAACGCGTTTATAAAACAGCGCAAACAGGGACATAAAAATACGTAGAGCTTGTGCTGAAATGCTGCTAAATCAAGTTGATATTAATAAGGTCACGATTTCTGAAGACTTGCAGTCGCGATCTCGCGGTTGCTGCGCACACCAGCAAACATGGCAGTATGTAGGCAAGAAAGCATTGTGTACTCCGTACCCCCAATGAGGAAGTAAAAGTGGAGCCAAACAACAACATGTTCTGATCCTAGACTGGCCTTCGTCATCAAGCAAAATGATAGAGGAGCAAAAATTGTCAGAGAGGTCAGCAAATACTGAGCACTTCTCAACTTCCTATTGAGAACAACAATGTCTGACTGGAAAAATCAACCAACAACAAAAAAGCATACGATGCGTTGCCTGTAACTCTGCTATCCGTTAATAAACCAGAGAAGAAGTAGAGGTTTGAAATTACTGACACGTAGAAAATTCTTCATCTTGACGTACGTCAGAAGGCTCTACTGATCTCGGGCGTCATCGCTGAGAGTCTCACACAGATGAGCTGAATTACAAGATTAGATTAAATTAGACGTTAGTTTAAGCCTCTTTAAACAATTAAGTATAAAGTTAAGAGAAAACAAAATCTACGCTCAAAGTGATTAGAAACGTAAAGTCGAGAAAGAAGTTCATGAAACAAGATAAAAGTTGAAGAAGACAGCAGTAGGTGCTGAAAAACAGCACAGCAGTGAACCGAAAAAAGATGATCCTTAACAAAATAAAAAACCTATTCTATTTCAAAACAAGGAAGGTCTACCTAACCTTTAGCTCGGAACCTCACAGAAAACACATTTTTGTTGAACTTAAGACAGTTCAACAAATCCTTTTGTACGACGCGCGGACAATTGAGGAATGATTAAAAAAGGAACTTTTGTTAAGAAGATTCCTCATTTTACGCAATAATGTTCCTAGATATTTGACATCTATATAATTGGACTCAAAGGTTGAGACTGTGCGTGGGCAAAGAGAGGTAAAAATCGGGAAATGTATGCTACCATCAAGATAGGCAGAAACAGAAGAATAAAAGGAGCACTGAATAATCATAGAAGGTGGTTGACTTCCTAATAAAATGCAAAATTTACTTGAAAGGGATTCGTGGTACAGGTTATATTACGAATTAGCTTTAACTTCACTAACCCCAACAAAAGTGTTTCCTTATGCTCCATACTAAATGGCGGTACAAGGTACTCTCTTGGCTGCATGTTTCACCCTTTCGACTTTCAGTTTGATTACAGCTTAGTCAGTGATTTTAACAACTCGACTTCTAAAAAAGGCTGTAAAAGGGTAGATTAAAGAGGCCCCTATTGCATCACTGTCTCCACAAATAATAGTATGTGAATTGTCTCCTTTTCCCTACCTCGCATTCAAGATATGGCACAGATCAAATTATGCGAAGCAAATCAAAATTCTGACTTATTAGGCTTCTGTGCTATGTACCATGTACACCGTAGAGCACATCAATTAATTCTTTTACTAAAATTTTCATCACGAAACACTGTCTAACTTAAGTGCCATAGCACAGCATCTTTTATCTCAGCCTCCCTATGCAGAAGCTATACTTGGACATATCTAAAACCATAGATGCCCCGGCGAGGAAATTCGACTGCGTGTTGCAGTCGTACGCTTCATGAAATTAAATTAGACAAGTTATAGTTGAAGCTTTACTTACCGCAACGATGGCGTTTCAAAGAGAAGAAGGTTGAAGGCACCATTTAGGATGAAGTTAAGGTAACGCGGAATCTAAACACAAGGTCGTTGCCCACACAGGATCTTCGGCGCATGGAAACAGTAAGTTAGGAAAAAAGGCTATGAAACAAGATAACAGTTGAAAAAAGAGGTAAATGTATTGAAAACCAGAACAACTCTGTGTCGAAAAAAAAATGGTCAATAACAAAACAAAAAAAACATTTTATTTCAACCAAAAGAAGGACTTTTGAAGAACAGGAACTCATATATTTCTAGCGGGAGTAATAATCCCTATAGTTTAGTTATATCCCCCAGAAGGGACTGTATACTTCATGTTAGAACAGTTTTAATAGAGAAATTTTTTCATTTCCATCTGTAAAAGCTGTACGAAAGAGTTGAAAAATGTCGGTTCTTTAATAGCACGGTTCCAAGCGTCAAAACAGTTCGGAAATGTTCAATTTTACTGCTGCTGGAAAACTAACAAGAAGCTACAAACGTGTGTCGCCAAGAAAAGATAACGTTAAAACTACAGTTAATTCGCGACTTGAATTAATACATCAAATTAGGAAAGCAAGTTCGATTAGGTAAAATATAGGAGCAACGGTAAACACATGTTCACCGTTGGCAAAACGTGACAACCATGACTGTAAGTGTTTAGACACACTGAGCTAAAACTTCAAGTCTATAATCTTATGAGCACTTTTGAACTAGTAAATTGAATTATTAGTGAGTTTAGCCTTCCTAACCTCAACAGGAAAGTTCTTTAGGAAACGAAGGAAGAAGGCATCATTTGCCATAGATATATGAAAACAATTTATTCACAAGATGTGTCCCCATACCCTGCACATAGAAACATTAAGATTGAGAGATGATAAGAAACAAGATAAAGTTGAAGGAAAAAGTTATGGGTGTTGAATAAAGTTAAGCAATGGACCGAAAAAATATTTTTTGTGAAAAAATAAAAAGCCACTCTATTTCAACAAAAATAAAGCTTTTCTAACCATCAGCACTGGGCT
>JACJUY010015023.1:0-13353 GCA_014220935.1 Platorchestia sp. MABIK | reverse complement strand
TAGATGATATCTTTGTTGAAGTAGATGGCCTGGCGCAGTTGGAGATGTTAAGGAATTTGATGTCAGAAAAATCGGTGTTGAATTTTACGTTTGAGTTGGGCGTGCACGGCAAGCTGCCATTTTTAGATGTTTTGATTGAAGCGTCTCATGGTACTTTTCAGAGATCAGTTTACGTCAAGCAATCTCATGCAGGTGAAACTATAAATTATGATTGTGATGCTCCGTAAATGTACAAAGAGGGTGTTATATATACTTTAATAAATAGAGCTTATAAGGTGTGTAGCAGCTGGTCAAGTTTTCATTAGAAATGCTTCGAGTTAAGCGGTTGCTGGTTAACAACAGTTTTCCTTATACTCTCATCGATAGAACTGTTGATAATTTCTTAAACCGAACCTTGGGCAATAAAAATAATCCTGAGCTGAATTCTCGCAATGTTAGTATCTTTTATGAAAACTAAATGCACAGGAATTACAAAATTGATGAACGAGTCTTCAAGAATATTGTTAAATCTTTTGTTAAGCCAGCAGATCCGGGGACGTCAATTAAAGTCTGCGTATATTATAAAAACCGCAAAATTAGTGACCTCTCAGTAAAAAATAATATGTCTGCATCCAGGGTTATTGATCTGGACAGAGCCTGTGTAATTTACCAATTTATGTGTGACAGAAGAGCATGTAAGTCTCTTAATAAATGTTACATTGGCTTGACCAGGATGACCCTGAGACAAAGATTAACCGCCCATAAATACCAAGGTTCTATTTTCAACCATTTCCACATTCACCACAGCTGCAAACCATTAAATGAAGATCTATACCGTAATACAAAAATCTTTTACAACGTAACTAAAGAAGAGCACATTCAAATTATAGAAGCGTTACACATCCATAAACTTAAGCCTGTTCTCAACGAAAACACAAATGACTTTTTTGCTCTAAAATTATCTACTAAAACCGCAGCTTAGAAGTCCGAGGCAACTTAACGTCCGGTCATTTCACTCTATCGCTTGTCCAATGAGCATCTATAGTGTGCAATACTGTTACTGTACCTGATCTCGTGTATACATACTTTTGTTGTACAAACTTTATATCAAGTCATTTATAAAATATTTCTGTGGAGTGATTTCAACTTCCACACTAGTCTCATATAGCTTAAGAATTAGATTTGCATTTTATCAATGTGACTGATCAATTTTCTGGATATTTTCAGCCTGATGATGATGTTTGAACATCGAAATGTTGCGTTTTATAGACTTCATTGGTAGTACATTTTAACTATTGACAGTGTTCTAATAAAGAAATGTTGAGTGAATTCCTTCTAAATTTATCACGTGATGAACTTCAAATGAGTTTAGCAGTTAACTGTCAAAGTAATTTACCTAGATTCGGCTATTGCTGTCCCACAAGATGGCTTAATTCGCTTTTTAGGTTGAGAAGCACGAAGTGCGCAGTGCGACGCAGCGCCAGCTAGAGATACTGAAAAAATAGGTACAGGGTAAGAACAAAGTCTACCATCCTGGTAAAAGTGTACAATGATTTAGTTCAAATAATCGATAAATATTAGGAACACGAAAACCAACCTGAAGAATTTTCTCCTCCAGTGCGCGTAGCGACTATTGGACGATAGGAGTATAGGCGATATCGGAGTCGCAATGCAGTTTAATAGTAAAAAGAAAAGGCAGAAGCCCAATGGTAGTTTAATAGAAAATAGGTAACAGGTAATAGTAGTTAATAGTAGTTAATATTTTAATAGTTTAATAACGACGGCGGTGCACTGCGATAGGGTAAAGTTGCCCCACTTTTAGAGCAGCGAACACGCCTTTTAGAGGAAAGTTCATTGCGGTTTGAAACCCGCCTTAATCATGCAATTATTTAATGCGGAAGAACCCAAATTTTGCACATTCACACTCGCAACAAAGCAATGGACTCATTAAGCGTGCAGGAAGAAGGGTTGGGAGCGCTAGGCCTGCGACCGTCGCCAAACTCCACGCTACGAGCCGAGGGTGCTTCCGACGTGCCGACGAAACAGGCGACTTCGACTGAGCCGCAGCCTGAGCCCGATACAAAACAGCCTACCTACCTGTTTACCTGACACCACTTCTATATCCTTTAAATATGCGCTGCTGCTGCGCGATTTCACCTGCCACGCAGCACCAGCAGTTTACGTTAATAGTACAGAAATCAAAGTACACCACGAACGAATCTGTGGGGAAATTTCCCCACATTGTATCGAAATAAATTATGAACAAAAAAAGCATATTCACCATCATACACCATGTTCATATTTATTCAAACGCATTAGTTATAGTGAAATAAAATTTTTTATAATGTTATTGTGCTAAAATGCTAATTGAATTCAATAATAAAAATTTTCACAATTATCCTACAGGATTCTAGTAGGTTGTATTTTTGTAAAATTCTTCATTCCAACTTGAGCGACAGTCAAGACATCATGGTAAAGAAAAAAGAGCTCGGCATCGAGTTAAGAGGGAAAATTGTAGATACAAAAAAAAGAGGGGCTGGAAGTCAATCTTTAGGCAATTTGAAATCCCTGCGTCAGCAATCCAAAACATTACACAAAAGAATAAAAAGTTTAACACCATTCAGAGTCTTACAGAACGAGAAAGAAAGGAGAAGCTTTCACCCTGATCGGTGACCCAAAGTAGTGCGATAAAGTAACAGAACCCTGAGAATGGAAGAGTGGTCCAACATTTCTTTGGTTTACAATAACCTAGGAGTGAACTACAGAAGTGTTTTGTAATGGTGTTTATAATTTGCTTGATATGTAATTTTCAAAAACTTGATATTTACATTTCCTTCTAGAACATGTTGGATTTTTTTTGCAAAATCATTATGAAGAGAAGTAGCCCATTGAAGATGTTAAAATATGTTCAAGGATAATACTCGGGTACAAATCTTTTTGGGAATAACTGAGCATGATTTTCAATTCAATATTTTGTCAAAATGGTCTTGTTTGGCTTGTTCATATATCGCTGCGTAACTATACCGTAGTGGTTTCATTCGATCCTATGAACTATTTGTCATCTGCTGGTTGTTTAGTGTCTAGTGATAATATAATTTACTGATCAGACCCTGGCTCTCCGATTGACAACACTGTATAACAATGGGAAAAAACGGAAATGAGAATGACGGTTTCACGGGTTATTTGTTGCGTAAATCACGAATATTACAGGCATATTTTCTGCGACCTTTCAGTGCCTCTTAAACTGAGCTTAAACTTAAACGTAAGGAAACCATAAAGTTTAGGAAACAATTGTTTAGTAGACTTAGTAGATCAAAGTACCAGATGAAATCGGGCCGTTAAGATGAAATGCTGGTATGCTGAATTCCTTGACTCAGAGCCCTTAATGAAGTTTTGTACTCTGATATGTGAAATCCAGTTGATTAAACACCATTAATGAGTTAACAAGTCAACGAAGTCCACTAGTTTGGATGAAGGAAATCATTTTGTCACCACTTCGTATAAACTTAGACCTAATGAAGCAATGACTAAAGCACTCGATCGTGACAAGGCATGTTTCCAGTGCCTCAAAGCGATCTTCGTTTAAATAAAGGGTGCTTGAGTTAATTAGAGCGTATTCGAAGGCCCTCAAATTAGTCAGCTTTTCGCTGTTGAGAATATCTACGTGACATTGGATGAACTTGAGCTAGCAGCCTGGCATGCATTCGAAGATGTTTACGAAGGATTTCTGAGAAGTCATCTTGAGGCATAGCGACAGTGTAAGCCTAATCAAAGGCTACCGAAATTTCGGATACAGCATACGGCAGAAGGTAGACTTCCTTCATTCTCATCTGTCCTGATGTGCTCTCCGAATTTTGCTGAAGCATGAAGTGTGACACATCGAAAACCTCTCATAAAACACAAACCAAATACTAAATGTAGCCCAATACATTATACAATGCTCTTAAACATGATTATTCACAATTATGTTTGAAGATATTACATTGTACTAATTAAATTTAGCTTTGCAAGCGAAATACGTTTGTGGTATTAAGTGCATTACCCACCCATTTACAAAAAAAAGACGTGATGTGAAATTTCGTGATCAAATCAACTTTCAGAGCACTATGCTTCATGATAAAATGGACTCATGAACTATATTATTTCTTCATCCTGAAATTTGTTGAACAGTGTTATGAACGTGTTCAAAAACATATGCTAAAGCTAAAACTGATGGCTCAGGTATGCATCGCTGGTGGAGGTCCTGATGGAAATCCTCAGCAACTCCAGTGCTCACATCAGCGGCCCATTCAACAGCGTACGTTAACTGCACAATTCCCCTCGAAAATTTTGTGTAGTAACAACACTACTTCACGTGATTATTTGATTAGCTTATATAACTGGGCTTAGACTTTTTTTGACCTTCGTTGTCTTTTATTAACATGGTGGATCCAGCAAATACCTAAATATCAAAACTGGATGCAAATTTCCCGCAGAAAAAGAGACTTTTTTTTCTCATAGGTAATGTAGAGTTTTTCATCGGACGGTTTAGGAATGAAGACACGCATTGCTTTGCTTGTTTTTCCAAATTTATGAGCCCCCATATTTCATACATTCTACATTCCATGAGTCAGTGTAGGCAAAGACTAATCTTGATTTGTTTGCTCGTTTAAAGTACACCAAAAAGTGTTTCAAGTTCTTATTTCTTAAATTCTCTTAATTATATAATCTCACTTCTTAAAATCGCATGAGAAGTTTCTTGCTAAACTGAAGTTTGTCACATTCACAAATTCGTGCTTCTGTCACCTGCATTCTAATTACCTTTCCTGGCATCTCTCAATCCCTTTTGTCCTAGCCTTTATCTATTGGTCGACAGGTCAATTTTATAGTATTTGAATTTTTGAATGAATTTATGTTGAATGCAAATCCAATTATTTCATGAGTAATAATTCATGTATAGTGATATACACGATATCCACTCAATCGCTCTACAGTCAGTTATTTCAATTAATTACAAATTTGCAACTTTAATGCTCTAACTATTCCTTGAGCTAGTTACGGCTCTTTCACTGTATAAAGTGTTTGTTACCTAAACATTCACTTCCACTTTAAATAAGGCTCATAGACTAAATTATTAAAACTTTTTTCCAATGCACACTTTTGCTTAGATTTCGTTGAATATTTACCTTCACTTCATGTTGTTCACACTTCTTGTGGTATGATTGCAGGTATATGCATAAGTAGGTCACAGGCATAATTGCTCCAGCATTGCATTGGCTCGCTCTCACTTTCGATATTTTTTGATTAATGAACATTGGAAAAGTCAGGGGAACAAAAATTTTCAAATGTCTTCTTGCTACATTCAAGTTGGCTCCAAAATATGTTAACAACTGTGGTTAAATATGAAAATAATTTTCAATAAAAAAAATTCAAATGAATATTTATACTACAACCATGAAAAAACATAACCTGCATTCATATTTTTTGAAGTTGACGGGAAAAGTTTTGTCAATTTGTAAATGAGCAGCATCAAAACATTGAAAACAAAGTCTTTCGATCAATGGAAAAAACAAATGAGATGTACAAATTTCACTCAGAAGTGATTTGTCGGCAGCATCTTATCGCAACGATAAGCGTCTCTGACTATGTTGCTGAAATTACCATACCTCACAATTTGAACAACAGGGTTGATTTCTCGCTTGAGTTCATCACAAGATTAGGGCCTTATATGGCGGACTGAGTCATTTAAAGGCCCTTACGCCCTGGGAGCATGGTTGATTTTTTATAACAGCAAAATTTTCTCCTCTGATAGGTGATTTTAAGCCGCCCTTTTAGCTAGAACGACTTGAAAGAAACCCAATATACTCTGTGAACTTTTCAGCTTTGATCAATAATACACTATAAGCCTTGGACTCTGATACACACATACATGTATAGACCATTATTATTTTTCCATTTTCATTGGTCAATTTTTTCGTTAATTACAATTTTACAGGGCTTCTAAGAAAAATGAAAAGATTTGACAAACTACTCGTCCAATAGTCATTTCCAAGACAACTGGGTTAATAAATGTTGAGGATTAATGAGTAAACTGCGAGAATACTGTGCGTTATTAGCACCGAGAAAGTTGGACTATCAGCTTTCGAATTTCTTTCGAAAAAAATAGCTTTCGAATTTCTTATTAACAGGATAATAATTCTAAAAAAATTATTGGTCACAGACGATTGGCCACTGATAAAAACCTGCTTTTACAGTAATGACCAAAAAATGGTAGTTTGATTGGTTAACCTATACAACATGGTCACTGCAATACGTAACACAAAAACCTTGTTTAGAAGAATAATTGGACCACGAAATATTTTTTATTCGTCAGTTCGCACCTAACCAGCACCATGTCATCAGCATTTCAGTACGTCTATGCTCTCGCCGCTAGAGCTTGGTTTCTTAGATTTAGACTTAGTGCTTCCTCCTCTATCATGGTGTACGAGAGCGAAGGGATCCTTGGGTAGCAAACGCGGCAACCACGAGGCAGTACGCCGCCGCCGTCGCGTCTTTCTGAGCATGAGTGTGAAAACTTCCATCTTCTATGGCGATGCATGTGCGGTGGAGCTGTGCGGTGCGATGTTGGTCGCTGCATGAAGGCCGGGCCACCACCGTGTTGCACGACGAGGCGACTGCACTCACAGCGGAGACTCCGGAAGTGATTTGCAGAAGAAGTGGGTTGTGGTAGCCTACAAGGCAGTTCGTTCATCAATTCTAACATCGTGAATCTGATATTACTCCTCTCTACTTTTTCCTAAACAACAAATTTGCAAGGTCGGGTTGGACTTGACTTTCTAATTATGTGAAACGTTAATTTTAATTTCTAATTTCTACAAATTGCTACTATCTGTGACTTGACTCCAAAAACTTGAGTTCCAGGAGGCTTTCCTCAAACCTAACGTTAACGCTTGTTTAATGCCCAAGCTCCGACCTTCGTATTCTAGCATACTGAGTGGGACGGTCGTAGACTCGCGATGGTGAGCAGTGAAGTTCACTCACTCTCCACGCCTGGTGAAGACAGATTCGCTCTTAAACTTCGCACAACAAAATGATAGCTTATTTCCCGATGCATTTCTTCCTTTCGGCATTTTTCGATAACCTTCAGCTTTTCAAGTGCAGGTTGTCTTAATTTTGTGTACACTTCTGAACACGTTCCTTTGTTTGCCAAAATAATTTCGAGCCCTAAAACTATTCCTGCTGATTCTTATGTAAGAAGACATTTTGAATCCGAATGTAACCCCTGTTTTCCCCACCACCAGCAGTATTCGAGGGAACTCTCCCCATTTTTATTACGTTTTGAAAAGGATTGTTTCAGCTGTAAATAATAACGAATGATAAATGCAAAAAGTCAAATAATAACTGTAATGAGTAAGTCATAAATACATAAGATAGGTACCTTTACTTGGAGCTTGCTTTTTTTGTACTCTGAGGTAGAAGTTTCTCGTACCAAACACCAGCAGTACTCTGCCAACATGCTCGCATTTCACTTCTCTGAAAATCGATCTTTACGATGTCTTGGTGGAATTTTTCTCCGTGTTCATTTGAAACCACTCCTATATTTTCAGAGTAGTCCAGGTGGGAGAGAATGAAATGTACTTTAAGGGACCGCATGGCTTTTTGTACGATGAGAGTAATTGCACGACATGAGCGACATAATCATCACTTTTGTTGTTATCCAAAAAGCTCTCACACAAGTTTGGGAATGCTAACCAAACACGTTTTTCTTCTCGAATCAACTGTTTAATAAATGTCGAATGTTGGGAAACTTGTCTAATCTCGGGCCTCCTTTTCATCCATCCAAATTATCGAAAAGTGATAAAATAACTGAATGGCAGCGAGGGGGGTTCTCGATAACGGTGAATGCTGGGAAAAACGAGGGTCATATTCGGATTCAGGAGGTCATTTTGCTTAAAAATCAGCAGGAATGGTATCAGAGCCAGTTTACATGCAAACCAATGCTATTATAGTGAGGGTAGTACGAGTATATCGTAGGTGCGACGTATGTCGACCAACTGCTCTGCACTGAAATATCATAGTTGCGCGAAAGGTGTATTTTATTCTACGCACCTTCTTGTACGTGAGAAACTACGTGTAAAACTGAACCAACAAAGGAAACTCTGCGAAACTCTTTGTGATGATTGAAATGAGAAGCAATTTAGCCCATTTTTATAAATTGTGTTGGCTAGTGTAACAGAGGTTTTTATTAGGTGTTTACAAAATGTCATGCGCGATGTGTTTTCCCTCGCATGTCTAAACAGAGTTAATGTAATTATAAATAAAAGTGCCAAGATACACGTCTTTAACGAAATCATTATTTTATTTAGGAAAGTCAATGAATACAAATATTTGGAACCTTTCAACCTCCAAGGTCACTATCAACCTGAAAACCAGGAGAAAAAACTATTCAAATGTCACTTTTAAATCAAATACATCAATCATGGGAGAAGAGAAGCAAAAAATACATGAAAGAAACAAAAAACGTCCAGTATTAATAATACATTAGTTGCCTAGAGAAAGCTGATTGCACATCATTTGAAACCGATTTTTCTTTTAAACTGAGAAGAGATTCTAAAATGCGGATGTTTATTTGGTTTGATGGAGAAGAAATTACTCTAAAATCGCTTAATCTATCAGGAAAATGGCACTTCACTGCATGAGAGAGGACTGAAGAGTGGGAAGGCATAGGAAGTAACTGATTGGTTCTAAAACCCCTGCCTGTATGCTCTGCAACACGAATACTGAGGGCTCGAGTTGTCGAGCCATGTACTCAGACGCCCAGTGTTCGCAACTTTATTTGTAAATTTCAGATGATAGTATACCTTTATGAGTTTTGTCTTTATAAATAAAATATGATCAGATATTATGCCAATTGAAAAACACTAATTAAAAATTAATTACTAATTCAAAACACTGTTGTCCAGGGCTTATCGAGTGTGTCCTTCATTTGAAGCCATCCATAAGGAATTTGAATTTGTGAAGGTTTTTTAAAGCCAGAATGGCTTTCCATCAAAGCTAGTAGAATCTTGGGTTAAAAAATTTTTGAACCGAATTTTTTTACTGATTCAACACTACCTTCTGCTTCTAAAAAATGATTCTCAGCTGTAATTTGCAAACATAGTTGCACACAGTGTACGTTTCAGTACGTGGGCTCAACTACTCGAGCCCTCAGTATTCGTGTTGCAGAGCATGCCGGCGGAAGTTTTACAACTAATCAGTTATTTTTCACATATTCCCACTCTTCAGTCCGCTCTCATGCAGAAAAGTGCGATGTTCCTGTTAGATTAGGCGATTTTAGAGTAATTTTTTGTGCATCAAACCAAATAAACCTCCGCATTCTAGAATCTTTTCACATTTTAAAGGTAACCCGATTTTAAATGATATGCAATCAGCTTTCCCTTTACAACTAATGTAATATTAATACTAGATATTTTTTGTTTCTTTCACGTGTTTTTTGCTTTTCTTCTCCCATGATTGATATATTTGATTTAAATTTGACAATTGACTAATTTTTTTCTATTCGTTTTTGGGTTGATAATGACCCTGGAGGTCGAAACGTTCCAAATATTTTTATTCATTACCTTTCCTAAATAAAGCAATGATCTCGTTGAAGACGTGTATCATGTCAATATTGTTTATGATTCAAATTTGCTAGAAGTAAATGAGTTAATGTAAAATTTGATGTTTATGAACTGGTCAAGAGAAGTATCAAAGAGGTTGAATAATTTTCAATACACGCATCGAAAGTGGAGTCTAACTTAAATATATCTTAATTCGTTTGAAGTAAAAAAAGAAATAACAGTTTTACAGTACCTCACTAAAGATGTTGCAAAAGGGATGTGTTATATCTCAGGATGTCCCTTGTAAAGGGAACACCGCCGGATGTCTTTGTCTCGCTGGGTTTCGCATGTCTCGGAGCCGGAAGTGTCATAAACGGCCGGAACTGACCGACAGAAGTACTTTATGGTACCTTGCCTTTATGACCTATACAAGTACCGGAAAGTCTTTGTTTGACTTCCGGGCACGAGACTAAAAGACTCTGTCAAAACCGAACTGGAGCGCTTGCAGAGTATGGGTAAAATTTCTAAAGTGTATGATAGCCAATGGGCATCTCCTACCGTTAATGTTCTAAAGTCTGACGGCAGTGTGAGAATCTGTGGAGATTTTTCTGCCTCAATTAACAATTTTCTGAATCCTGTTCAATCTGTTCTACCTGTCATTGATGATGTAATTTCTCAAGTCGGAGACGCGAAGTTTTTCTCCAAAATTGATTTGTCAAATGCATTTCTGCAAATTCCGTAGGACGAAGAATCAAAAAGTTGACGACCATAAACACCTCGGAGGGTCTATTTATGTACAATTACTTACCTTATGGATTGCGTGCAAGCCCTGGCATTTTTCAAGCGTTCGTGAATAGGACTCTTTCTGGCATCGATAACAACATTGTGAACTAGGATGATCTACTCGTTTTAACCTCTTCCTATGATGCTCATTTGGAAGTTCTTGACAAAGTTTTGTCTGTCCTCAAAAATGCTGGAATTCGCTTAAATCTTTCTAAATGTGCCTTTCTAACTGAGCGTGTCTTATCAGGGTACGTTTTTGATAACAAAGGTGTTCACCCTAATTCTGAGAAAGTAGACGCAATTCTCAATGCTCCTGTTCCCAAAAACCTCAAACAGTTGCAAGCTTTCATTGGATTGTGTAATTTCTACAGTCGTTTTGTACCCAATTTTTCTCATGTCATGCATCCTCTGTATTCGCTACATAAGAAAGAAGTACCTTTCCGGTGGACTCTAGAGCAGGATAAAAGTTTCCAAATAATCAAGGATATCTTTCGTTTGCATTAGCCTCTAAAATTATTTGATCCCAACCATAAAACTCTCCTTGAAAAGGATAGTTCTGATTATGGGGTTGCTGCCGTACTTATGCAACGCGTTGGTCCTTCTCATGATTGGTGTCCTGTTCAATTTGCCTCTAGATCTCTAAATAATGCAGAGCGAAACTATCCTAACATCGAAAGAGAAAGCCTTAGTGTTGTTTTCGGTGTTGAACAATTCAAGGAATTTCTTCTTGGTGTTAAGTTTATTATTCATAACGATCAAAAACCTCTTTGTAAACTTTTTGCGCATAACAAGGGTGTACCTCTCAATTGTTCCGCTCGTATTCAAAGATGGGCTCTCAGACTGTCCCGGTTTGACTATGTTTTCAGGTACTCGAAAGGCAAATGTAACGTAAATAGCGATTGTCTTAGTAGGCTTCCTCTACCCACAACGGTGACAGAACTAGAACCGTACGAAATCATCTTTGCAGTAAACTCTCTCGAGAAAACTCCTGTTACGTGTGAAAATATTAAAACTCATACTGACGCGGATAGTGAACTATGTCATCTCCAACAATACATAAAGTTTGGCATGCCTCCTAAACCTAATCCTAATTTGTCTAAATTTAAGAACCTGCTTCCTCAGATGACCATCATGAAAGGTTGTATACTTTATAACGAAAGGGTTTTAATTCCCAAGTCATTACGGAGTTCAGTTCTTGAAGCATTTCATAATGGACATCCTGGCATTTGTGGCATGAAGTCCAGATCTGTTATTTGGTTTCCCGGAATCGACAAAACTATTGGAGACATTGTAAAAAGTTGCCCTCAATGTCAATTAAATCGAGCAAATCTTAAGTCTAAATATGTAGAATGGCCCACTCCTTCTCGTCCTTTTGAACGTATTCATGTTGATCACTTTTCTACGAGAATAAAACTATTTTCATTGCTGTAGATGCATTGTCTAAATATATAGAATGCGAAATTGCACCATCCACGAGTGTATCAGATACTGTCGATGCTTTGAGAGTGATTTTCAGCAGAAACGGGTTGTGTGATGTGCTCGTAAGTGACAATGCTTCTAACTTTTCATCTCAAGACTTTGAAGATTTTCTAATTTCCAACGGCATTGAGCACCTCACACCTCCGCCCTACTCTCCAGCAAGCAATGGTCAAGCTGATAGGGGGGTAAGAGTCATTAAAGACCTGTTGATAAAACTCTCTTCTTCCGAATCGTTCAAATCACGTCTTGCATAAGCGTTATTTCAATCACATTGCATTCCTCATCGTGTCACAAAAATTGCTCCCTCTGTTGCGCTGAACAATCGTAAATTTGTTACTTCTAGAGATAGAGTTCATCCTAAATACTCTGTGTCCAGGTCTAAGCCTATGTATGTAACTCATTTTGGTGTCGGTGATCATGTTCTTGCTCTGAATTTAAGAGATGGTCCCAAGTGGCTGAAGGGAATTTTTGTTGGTAAAGTTGCTGTTAATATCTTTCATGTTCAAATCTTAGCATTAAATGTAATCTGGAAGAGACATTCAAATCAGCTGCTTCATTCTTCTAGTAATTTGGGATCTTTCAGTTGCAAGGCAGCTGAGCCTTCTACTTTGCAGCCTGTTAGCAGTTCACCTGTACAAAATGAACCGCGTAGATCAGGTAGAATAACTAAACCTGTAATGCGAATGGGTTGTTGAGTTCTGCCTTCCGTTTGTCATATATTCATCTAAAGGGAGGGAAATTGTTATATCTCAGGATGTCCCTTGTAAAGGGAGCACCGCCGGATGTCTTTGTCTCGCTGGGTTTCGCATGTCTCGGAGCCGGAAATGTCATAAACGGCCGGAACTGACCGACAGAAGTCCTTTATGGTACCTTGCCTTTACGACCTTTACAAGCACCGGAAAGTCCTTGTTTGACTTCCGGGCACGACTAGTTTTAAGGAAGGTCTGTCTCCGATCTAAGCAGTACTTTATTAGGAGCGTTACTGTGCGTTTACTTATCCAGCTCCTTAGTCTACAGCTAACAAAAGTTAAAGCTTCTGCTACAATACCTCTAGTAGTGCCGAATGATACGACACTACAGTATGCTCACACACAAATTCTGTAGGTCATGGACAGTAGAGTTTTCATAGCGAATATTGAAAGCCAACAAAACGTAAGTAATTATAGCTTTGTACGAGCTTTTCTGACAGACAAATCGTACTGAAGAGAGCATGCATGACTGAATCATTCATTTTAGGTTGTTAAATGTCTATTTCATAACAGTTAAGGTATTTAAACAATTTATTTACCACAAGCGATACAGAAGTACATTATTTCTCAAGCCTAGTACAATGGTATAATTTTAGTAAAGCAACCTGTGGGCCCCAGTAATTTCACTGACTTCTCGGGCATCCTACCACCAATGCTATTTTAAAGTGTATAATTGTGTTTCACCTAATTCACTTTACCTAGTTGCGCACTAGACTGATCAATGAGTTAGTTCCCTCGAGATTCGATGCTTAATTTTACAAAGTAGTTTATATGGGCTAGATGTT